>PVIY010041888.1:0-21327 GCA_004026745.1 Myrmecophaga tridactyla | reverse complement strand
ACATTCAGCTTCATTCAGTGAACTTACATTGCTGTGCTACAATCATGTAGTATTGTGCTGTCCATTTCTGAATTTATACAATCAGTTCTGTTGTACAATCTGTGTCCCTTCAGCACCAATTACCCAATCTCTCCCCTATTTCTATCTTCTGATAACCTGTGTTTTAAACTGAAATTCTCCAAGTTCACTCATTAATGTTAGTTCATATTCGTGAGACCATACAGTGTTTGTCCTTTTGTTTCTGGCTAATTTCACTCAGCATAACGTCCTCAAGGTCCATCCACATTTTTACATGCTTCATGACTTTGTTTTATCTTATAGCTGCATAATATTCCATTGTAATTATATACCACAGCTTGTTTAGCCACTCATTCATTGATGGACATTTGGGCAGTTTCCATCTCTTGGCAATTGTAAATAATGCTGCTATAAACATGGGTGTGCAAATGTCCATTTGTGTCCTTGCTGTCATGTCCTCTGAATAGATACCTGACATGGGATTGCTGGATCTATAGAATCTAATGCAATTCTATACTTAGCTTCCTGAGGAACTGCTGAACTGCTTTCCACAGCAGCTGTACCATTTTGCATTCACACCAACAGTGGATAAGTGTACCTCCTCCTCCACATCCTCTCCAGCACTTGTTGCTTTCTAATTTTTTGATAATACCCATTCTGGTGGGTGTGAGATGATATCCCATTGTGGTTTTGATTTGCATTTCCTTAATAGCCAGTGAAGTTGAACATCTTTTCATGTGCCTTTTAGCCATTTGTATTTCCTCCTCTGAGAAGTATCTGTTCATGTCCTTTGCCCATTTTTAATTGGGTTGTTTGTCTTTTTGTTGTTGAGTTGATGAATCTCTTTATACATTCTGGATACCAAACCTTTATCTGATATGTAGTTTCCAAATATTGTCTCCCACTGCACAGGCTGCTTTTTACTTTCTTGACAAAGTTCTTTGATGCACAAAAGTGCTTAATTTTGAGGAGTTCCCATTTATCTATTTCTTTCTTCAATGCTTATGGTTTGGGTGTAAGATCTAGGAAACTGACCCCTATTACAAGTTGTATAAATATTTCCCTTCTTTTCCAAACGTTTTATGGTCTTAGCACTAATGTTTAGGTCTTTGATCCATTTTGAATTAATTTTTGTATAGGGGTGTGAGATATGGATCCTCATTCATTCTTTTGCATACAGAGATCCAGGTCTCTAAGCACGATTTATTGAGGAGGCTGCTCTGTCCCAGGTGAGTTGCCTTGACTGCCTCATCAAAGATCAATTTTCCATAAAGAGAGGTTCTATATCTGAACACTCTATTTGATTCCATTGGTCAATATGTCTATCTTTATGCCAGTACCATGCTGTTTTGACCACTGTAGCTTTGTAATACACCTTAAAGTCAAGTAGTATGAGCCTCCCACTTCAATTTTCTTTCTCAGGATATTTTTAGCTATTAGGGGCACCCTGCCCTCCCAAATAAATTTGGTTATTGGCTTTCCTATTTCTGTAAAGTAAGTTTTTTGGATTTTAATTGGTATTGCATTGAATCTATAAATAAATTAAGAATTGACATCTTAACTATATTTAGTCTTCCAATCTATGAACATGGTATGCTTTCCATTTATTTAGGTGTTCCATGATTTCTTTTAATAATTTCTTATTGTTTTCTTTGTATCGGTCTTTTGTATACTTGGTTAAATTTATTCCTAAATATTTTAATTTTTGGTTGTAATTGTAAATGGAATTTTTTCTTGATTTCCTCCTTAGATTGATCATTACTATTGTATAGAAACACTGAGTGTTGATCTTGTATCTTGCTACTTTGCTATACTATTTTATTAGCTCTAGCAGCTTTGCTGTGGATTTTTTTGGGATTTTTGACATATAGTATCATATCATTTGCAAACAGTGAGAGTTTTACTTCTTCCTTTCTATTTCTCCTTTCAATGTTTTCAGTGTATTTTTGCCTCATGTATTTTGGGGTACACTGGCTTAGTGCATAAATACTTATGATTGCTATGCCTTTGTGCTGAACTTTTCCTTTTATCAATACATCAATCTTTCTTTGTCTCTTTTTTAAAAACTTTTTTTATTGTATAGCATAGCATATATATAAAGTAAAGAAATAAAAAAGGAATAGTTTTCAAAGCACTCTTCAACAAGTAGTTACAGGACAGATCCCAGAGTTTGTCATGGGCTACCATACGATCCTCTCAGATTTTTCCTTCTAGCTGCTCCAGAATATAGGCAGTTAGAAGGCTTAAATATTTTTGTATCACCACAACCAATTTTTTCTCTTTCTTTTTTTGTGAAAAAAAATGACATATATACAGAGGAAAACAATAAATTTCAAAGCACAGCACCACAATTAGTTGTAGAACATATTTTAGAGTTTAACATGAGTTACAATACCACGATTTTAGGTTTTTACTTCTAGCTGCTCTAAGATACTGCAGACTAAAAGTGGATATCTATTTAATGATTCAGCATTCATATTCACTTGTTAATTCCTATCTTCTCTGTATAACTCCACCATCACCTTTGATCTTTCTATCCCTCTTTTTAGGGGTGTTTGGGCTATGGCCATTCTAACTTTTTCATGTTGGGAGGGTCTGTCACTAATATGGGGTAGAGAGTTGGAACTATCTGATGTTCTGGAGAGGCAGGGCTAAGTTTCAGGACTTATCTGGACCAGGGACCCATCTGTAGGTTATAGGTTTCTGGAAATTTACACTAGTGCATTAAACTCTTGTAGAATCTTATATATTGCTCTAGGTGTTCTTTAAGATTGGCTGGAATGGTCCTGGTTGGGGATTGGCAAGTTATGATAGGTAGCAATGTCTAACAGAAACTTGCATAAGAGCAACCTCCAGAGTAGACTCTTGACTGTATTTTAACTCTCTCTGCCACTGATATTTTATTAATTACACTTCTTTTCCCGCTTTTGGTCAGGATGGAATTGTTGATCCCATAGCGCCCAGATTCATCCCTGGGAGTCATCTCCCACATTACAAGGGAGACTTTCACCTCTGGATGTCGTGTTCCATGTTGTGGGGAATTCTTTGTCTTTTTGAATTGTTTTACATTTGAAGTCTAATTTGTTGGACATTAGTTGGCTACTCCTGCTCTTTTCTGATTATTGTTTGCATGAAATATCTTTTCCCAACCCTTCACTTTCAAACTATTTTTGTCCTTGGGTCTAAAATAGACAGCACATAGATGGGTCCTGTTTTTTAATTGATTCTGCCAGTCTATGCCTTTTGATTGAGGGAATTTAAGCCATTAACATTTAGTGTTATTACAATAAACACAGTACTTCCTTCTACCATTTTACTTTTTGGATTTTATATGTCATATCTATTTTTTTTCTCTTTTTGCCTCTACCAATACTCTTCATTTCTACATATTTTCCACACCTCTCTCTCTCCTGCCTTTTCCTATCTACCACTAATGCTCCCTTTAGTATTTTTTACAGAGTCAGTTTCTTGATCACAAATTCTCTCAGTGATTGTTTGACTAAAAATATTTTAATTGCCCCCTCATTTTTGAAGGACAATTTTGCTGGATATAGAATTCTGGGTTGGCAGTTTTTCTTCTTTAGAATCTTAAATATATCATACCACTGCCTTCTCACCGACATAGTTTCTGCTGAGAAATCTACACATAATCTTATTGGGCTTTCCTTGCATGTGATGGAATGATTTTCTCTTGCTGCTTTCAAAATTCTCTCTTTGTCTTTAACATCTGACAGTCTGATTAGTAAATGTCTTGGAGTATGTCTATTTGGATCTATTCTGTTTGGGGTATGCTGCACTTCTTGGATCAGTAATTTTATGTCTTTCATAAGAGATGGAAAATTTTCAGTGATAATTTCCTCCATAAGTCTTTTTCCTCCTTTTTCCTTTTCTTCTCCTTCTGGGGCACCCACAACATGTATATTCATGCACTTCATGTTCTCATTCAGTTCCCTGAGATCTTGCTCATATTTTTTCCATTCTTTCCCCTGTATATTCTTTTGTGTATTGGATTTCAAATGTCCAGTCCTCCAGTTCACTAATCCTTTCTTCTGCTTTTTCAAATCTATCCTTGTAGGCTTCCATTGTTTTTTTCATTTCTTCTACTGTGACTTTCATTCCCATAAGTTCTGTGATTTGTTTTTTCAAACTTTCAATTTCTTATTTTTATTCTCCCATTGCCTTCTTTATGTCCTCATTCAACTCACTGATTTGATTTTGATGAGATTTTTCATGTCTTTTCAAACAACCTGAATTAATTGTTTCAACTCCTGTATCTTATTTGGACAATTGGTTTGTTCCCTTGACTGGGCCATATCTTTGATTTTTCTAGTATGACTTGTTATTTTTTGCTGATGTCTAGGCATTTGATTTTCTTTATTAGTTTATTCTGGAGACTGTTTTTACTCTTTTACCTAGAATTGTTTTTTGCTGTATGGCTTTGTTCTCTATCTGTTTTTTGACATTCAGTTTATTCTAGACCTCTGGCATAGGTTTTGTTTAACTGATCAGGATTTTTCAGTTCTTATTTTTCTGTTTCTTGTCCTGTCTATATGGAGTTGTTTTTGTGTTTTTATTTTTATTTTTTCAAGCGCATGGCCTGGGAATTGAACCCAGGTCTCCCATATGGAAAGCAAGCATCCTACCCACTGAACCACCTGTGCACCCATGGATCTGTTTTTCTTTTAGTACAGTCTCTACTCAGATATTATAGACCCCAGGCAGATTTCCCAGACTGGACTGGCTTCCTATCAGTAGGAAAGAGTCACCAGCATCAGTTGTCCCTGAGGATGAGACCCAGCATGTTGACAGACTTTCCCATGAAGCCTCTAGACTCTGTGCTTTTCCTGTCCTGCCCAGTAGGTGGCACTTGTCTGCCTGTGGGTCCCACCAGCATAAGGTGATGTGGTGCCTTTAACTTCAGCAGAGTCTCCCTGCCGGGAGCGTGGCTGAGACAGAGGAGAGGTTGGAGGTTCGCATTAATTGCTTCAGTTTTCCAGTCCTGGGGCCTAAATTCTTTGGGGGGATTCCATCTGAGCTGGGCCCCACCCCTCTTCTGAGAAAAGCACAATCTCCAGGGAATTAACCCCTTTCACCCGACCAGCCACTTTGTGTCTCAGACAAGCTTAATTACAGGGTTGGCAGGCACTGAAAGGTTAAACTTGCTAGGTGGAGGTTGGATGGCAGAGTCCTCTGGGCAGACTGGAGGCTGGGAAGCTATCTCCTCATGGCAGTCCATTATAGGTCTCTCTAACAAACTCTCAATGATTCCAGGGATTTCATCTCCCCATCACTATCATTATTAGGCCATATATCCCTATCCCACATTTCAGGATCCCATTCTTTTCCAATCAAGGTCCTTACTTTACAGCAAAAACCCTGCAAGCTTGAGATTTTTGTTTTTGTTCTAAACCTGCTACTTGCACAATGCGGCTGTTTGTCTGGTCTTCAGAGATCTTAAGTGTGCGACCACAGGAAGTAAGATTTTCTTTCAGGAAAACCATAGAAAGATTTTCATCATTCATGTGGTGCTTAAGTATCAAATTTGAAGCTCTCAGCTCATCCCTTACCCTCTCACTGTAACCAGCATATCTAACAACAACCAGCCAGCATCTTTAGACCTCTCTGTAAAGGTGTCAGAAACACTCCCACCCAGAGCCTTGCCTCATATAGGCATACAATTAGCAGAATCTAATGGTCATGTTTTGCATATCCCTCTTGACAATTTACCCCATGGACTGTCAGTGCCACCTTGATCATTTGAAACAGAGTCACTAATGCCTCTGAGTCTAATCAGAGTAGAAAACCAATTGTAAAAACCCATTTTTAAGATTCTGTTTCTTAAGAACTACTCCTGGTACCATGTTGTATTTGTCAGGGTTCTCTAGGAAGCAGAACCAACAGGAAGGATCTATAAATATGAGATGTATAAAGGTGTCTCACATAACCGTGGGGATGGAAGAGTCCAAAATCCACAGAGCAGGCTGTGAGGCTAGTGACTCTGATGAAGGGTCTGGACGAGCCTCAGGAGAGGCTCACTGGCTGAAGAAGCAGTGAAAAAGTTTGTCTTCTTCCTTAAAAGTCTTCAATTGATTGAATTATCTCATTGGTGGGGGACCTCCTGCCTTAGTTGATGGCAGATATAATCAGCCATAGCTGCAATCAACTGACTGATGATTTAATAGACCAGCCTTCTGGTTTATCAACCAGCCATAAAATATCCTTGCAGCCATGGTCAGGCCAGTGCTCACCTGACCAGACAACTGGACATCATCACTTGGCCAAACTGACACCAGAACCAACCCATCACATTTGTTAAAAAAATATTTTGCACTTTTTTTCAACTTTGTTTTTTTCTTTTCAAAATTATTTTGTCTATTTTAGTTCTTTGCTTTTCCATAAAAAATTAGAATCTTCTTGTTAATACCTTAAAAAAGCTGATGAAATTTTTATTGCAATTGGGAAAAATGACCTCTTAATATTCATGAATTTGTGGCATCTCGCAGTGCATCAGTATGATGCGTCGTATTTAAACGTTCTGTGATTTCTTCTATTTTTGTTGTTTTTAGTTTACATATTTTACTCATAATTTCTTGGATTTAAACCTAGTCATTTTCTTCTCCTTTTATTTTCTTTCCTTTTTTTGTGCTGCTGTAAACTGATATTGCTGTTTTTTTTAATAAATTACAACTTTTTATTGCTAATATATAGAACTATCACTTAGTTTTCATATTGCTTTCTTTCCCAAATAAAATTGGAATTGTCCCCTTTTCCATTTAAAGCCTTTAATCTACGAATAATTATTTTAAATTTCCTATCAGATCCTTATAACCTCTTGCTGTATCTTCTAATGATTATTTTGCCTCTTCAGGATATTTTTCCTTGTTGTTTCATATGCTTTGCAATATTTTGTGGAAAGACATGCATTTTCTATGGGCTGATGGAGACTGAGTGAGTAGTTTCCAGCCTGGACATGGTGTGACTTCCACATCTCTGCTAAATCTTCAGTGGAGCTTCATTCAACGTATTGAGGAGCTGGGCTGAGTTTATTTGTTCTTGCCATGTTACCTTTATTGCACTTCAGATTCCACATTTCCATGGTGATAGCTTGTGACTGGGGGAGGTAGGGGGGTGGTTTGCCAGAGCGACGTCTCTCTGATTTCTGATTCTAGGTTTTAGATATTCTGTTTTTGCGGCACCTCAGAGGGACTCTCCGTGCATGTCCTTATTTCTCTCCTGTCCCTCTTTCAGCAATTTGCTGCTGTTCTTTAGTATTTGTAATTTACTATCTCACAGTGGGGGGTGTGTGCTCATTGTTTTCATGTAAACCCTCAGTTTAGGGTACGAACTGTAAGAAGACATCTTATTCTTCTGCTCTTCACTCAGCTGTGTCTGTGGATTCAACCCATAATATTGTCCTCACCCAGAAGTCGGGTTTTTCCTTCTCATTCCCTTCTTCAGCTGGAATGAGTTCTTACCAGTGTCCTAAGGGGAGCAATTCTTCCAGTCCTTCCCCACAGATAAAGACTGTGTTGCACTCTGTAGATTGAGGAGCAGAATCTTAGAATTTCTTGCCTTTTACCTGAGTTCTGCACCACTTCTTGGATTTCTTTCCAATCTTGTATGTGAGCACTTTGTGCCGTTCGTGAATGAAGGACCAGCAAAAAGGTGTGGACTCCAAATGTATGGGCCTCCTGGGTGCTCTCACCGCTCCACAGTCTGCATTTGGTCTTCACTAGCGGGCCAGTTCTCGCTGACCTCCTCTTACGTGGGTCCTGTTTGCACTTGGCCAAGGTGAACACCATGTCCTTGAGTCTCCTCCCCTCTGCGAGCACCCTCTCCTGAGATTCATCCCAGTTGGCTGTTCTGTGAGCTCAGCTGTTTCTTTCATGCACTTGGGGTCAATTCAGCTCTTTCTTTCTAAGTTTGGGAACAGCGCTCATTCAAACCCTTTCCATCACAAGGCCGAAGCTGGAAGTCCCCACGTCACATATTGGGGTGAAAAAAATAATGTTGGAAGTCTTTTGTACTAAAGTTATTTTGTTGATTATCTAATTTTATTTGTTAGTTTTATTTTGGCTTACTTTGCATCATGTTGTGGTGCAATATTTATTATGCCCTATTAAAGTGATTGATATTCTCAATGCAATGTCTAGAAAATTCAAGTCATCAGTATTTAACTTTTCTTCATTTCCATTTTTATATTGCCCATCATCTTCTTTCTCAGATCCATTTGATTTTATTTGTTTCATTTTGCTATGACATACCTTCTAGTATTTTTTTGCCTGAAGGCCTGTCCAAAAGTTGAATTTTCTGAGCCCTTGAAATTCTGAGAGAGTGTTTATTTTGCTTTAAAATTTAAGCGCTACTTTGCCTGGTAAAGTAAAAAGTAAACTTTCACTTTCACTAAAAAGTAAAATTTCCTGATTTTACATATAGAATAATCTCTTAGAACACTAAAAACTTCACTGTTTTTGGGTAAGATAGGCTCTTGAATACAATAAAATCTGATGATATTTCTATATTTCTTCCCTTTTAGATATCTTGTGGGCATATTTTCTCTTTCCTTTGGAATGTTTCAATTTTAATTGTCTAAGCTCCTTGAAAATTTGAATTAATCTCTTCCTAATTATCTATGAATATTATTTTCCAGATAGAAGAACTCATTGTCTGCCCATAATCTTCATTCATAAGAGACATTCAAAATTTAAAGGATAATCTCTGAATTTCAGTTCTATCTAGTATAGATTTTCCCTTTTTTCAGAACATCTGTTGCATTCTGTTTTGATCAAAGCAATATTTTATCAAAGCAATATTTTATCAAAGCAATAGCACACACTGCTATATGTTACATTTTCCACTCTGGTTGATAGCTTCTTTTAGGGCAGACCTGTTTTATTGGTATTGTGGCAAGAACTCCAAGAATTTCATTATATTAATAATTCACAATTTCATTGACATTCAGTTGAAACCTACTTTGGGGTGTGTCACACCCAGTATACGCGTGCTAGCAGATAGTGAATAGTGAGAAGGCTGTTCAATTTAAACATAAATTCTAAATTTACAGCAAGGACAGAGACAAAATTTTCATTTATATTATACTGCTTAGACAGGTTTTAAATATCCTACAATGTGTTTGTAATTGAACATATAATACTACATTATTAGAAGTCATAATGATTATATAGGATTTTGACCAATGCTTGTATTCTGAAGCATTAACTGTTAATGTTTTCCATTCATTAGAAGTCTGGTGTCCTTGGAAATGCCCTGCGCTGTACGTTGCACTCCCCAATCCAATCGTGTTGCTTCTGGTTGATATTACGTGTGAACAATTTGCAACTTTAAAGGTACTTCAGAAATTTCAAACTTCACTTTACTACATTTTTTTTAGAATGTAGTTTTAGCTGAGGAAACTGAGGCTCAGACATGTTGGGGCCACTTACCCATGTCCACATCAGCCACTTGGGGTTGGCTCTGCCACCCACTGTCTTCCAGCCAGAAGAATAAAAAATCAGCCTTGTCCACTGCTTCATGCCATAGTTCTGCCAAGCTCAACTTCTCCCATCCTGAAATATACAAGGCTACTTTTATTTTTAAAGGAAAATGGCCCATTTTTACACTCATTTTAGACATTGTATTAATCATAAAGGGCCATTCTTGTACATAGACCAGGATTTCTGGATTTTGGCACTGTTGGCATTGGTCGTGGGGGTTTGCCCTATCCTTTGCAGGGTGTTTAGCAGGATCGCTGTCCTCTACTCACAAGAAACTTGGGGCACTTCCACAGTTGCGATGTCCAGACACATCTGTGGCCATTTTCAAATTCCTCTGGAGGCAAAATCTGTCCTGGGCGAGAACCACCGAGAGACCGAGGCTGACGTTGCACAGATGGGTTTGCAGAGGTGCCCTTCCTTTTACCTTAATCGAAATATTTTAAGACATTTTTAAACACAAAGTCAGAATATGTCACTTTTGGAAGGTAATCTGAGGAGGGGACAAAGGCGGGGCAGTAATTGTTGAGTGCAAGATATTGTGCTATTTGTCCTTACACGAGAGACTTCTCTTTGTGAGTGAACAGCCGATGAGGTACTTGTTAATGGCGACTTTACAGATGAATAGGTGAAATCCAGACTCTGGGTGATTGACTTGTTATTGAAATCCAGTTTGATTGTTTGTGGCACTAATAGTGCACTCTTAGTTTATTTCATCTCTTCATCCTTAAATATATGGAAAAAAATCTTTGACTAGCCTCACCCAGTCAACACCAGTTTTTATGACCTCCTGAGAGCTAACCAATTCGACTTGTCTATCTCCTTGCTTTGATTCCCTCTATATTTATTTACATTACATTACCTATCGAAAATATTGCTTTCACATCCAATTGGAGTGATTTCTTTTACTTGACATATGCATTTCTTGTTTCACCTCCTTAAAAATATTCTCCATGTCAAATACAGCTTCATGGTACCCTTCTCCCTCTTGAACTATCTCTCAAGTTGATATTCGTTATGTTGGAAAATAATTTACATGGTATAAAGAAATGAAGAAAAATAGTTTTCCTCCGAACACTATGTCACTTTTCAAACAACTATTGATAATTAATAATAATAATAATCTTATAAAACAAAGGCTAATGCTTATAAGACTGTAAGTGTAAAATCTAAATGGCCAATTATTTACTTTGTGCAGCTGTGGTGCATTTTTCTCTTTGAAGTGAGTATAATAGAGAAGAGTTTGATGAAGAAGTAGTGCAAATCTGTCCTCAGTTGAATTTATTTAAAATAGCTTCACTCAGGTGTTACTGGAAAAGAGAATGCATGTTTGTCAGCGTATCCTCGTTGGGAGACAAACAAACTGCACTTTCTTACATTTAACATGGTGGCAGTTTTTGATTTAGCTCTGATTCGCCATCGGCTTCAAGGCAAACTGTATCAGCCCCGCAGCTGAGATAAGCAGTTTATGGTACCAATAGATAAACGGAGGGGAGCCATCATTCTCTGTCAGAAAGGAGAGTCGGGCAAACCAATTTCCATATATTACATTTCCCAGTAGCGTTTTATGTTCCTAGCATCTAACTCACATTGGAGCTCTGATGGCGAATGCATTTTCCTGCTTATCTCCCTTGCACTGCAGAAGTCCACAGCCCGCAACCGTGTTTCTTTCTGACACTTCCTGAGCACTGACATATGCTACTCACAGAGCAAAAGCAAGGCACAGAAGGAACACCCACCTGCTAAGGGAATCTTCAAACACTCTCTTTTAATTGAAAAAAAGTTATTATTTTTTTTCATTAGTTTTAGATGAACTATCCAAAAAATTGCATTTGTTACTCATTTATCTGTGTGGGTGGGATACTGCCTTACGCTCGGGCACCCGGGCAACTAGCGGAGGCTGGCATCAGGGTGGGCGCTGTAGGAACAGACAATTTCAACATCATGTGTATGTGTGATATTTTTATTAACTACACTGCAAGGCATGCAATCAGCTTAGTAACTTCACTGAAACCGGCGCATAATAAACGATAGGTCTATTTTCTCATGTAGCTCTTAAAGGTCAGGACTGGCGGTGAATGTCTATGGGGTGAAACTGGTCATTTTACTAAGCCTGCAGGCCACCTCTGGGCCCTGCTTTACGGATGAGGGCACCGAGGTGTGGGGCGCAGAGGAACTCAGCGTCACGGCTCAAAGCTAAACCCAAGTCTCTTAACTTCACAGACTAGACTAGACACGTCCCATTCCTCAACCCCGCTTCTCCTGTGGGTTCCAATAGCCAGAGACGGGCATGATTTTGGCAGCAGTGGTTGACGATAAAACAGGTGTTTTGAGGCACCATAGAAATAATGTATTCTTTACTGACAACTAAGATGTGTCT
Organism: Myrmecophaga tridactyla; assembly: GCA_004026745.1. NCBI lineage: Eukaryota > Metazoa > Chordata > Mammalia > Pilosa > Myrmecophagidae > Myrmecophaga > Myrmecophaga tridactyla. Next base: position 9,438 of record PVIY010041888.1, on the reverse strand, counting down.
TTCCTTTAGCTTTTCCTTTTATTGTTTGTTTCATGATTTCAAAATTTAATCTATCACAACAACAATGTGCATAACTTCATAACATTACTTTACATCTAACAAATAAAAATAAACAGGAGTCCACTGCTTTAACCCTTCTCATCCTATTCCTGTTTTTCAGACCTAAATGTATTCTACATTTTTAGCTGACTTGCTTGGCATTTGCATTCATATATCTAAGTAACATAAGTAGTCTACTGTTTCCCTTTGTATTTTCAATGTTAGACATTTCCATTGACAATCCACAGTAAATGTGAAGACAGCTCTCTTCACCATGCCACTAAAACAGACGTACTTTTCCTCCTATACTTCTGATACAGTTATACTGTAATTTTTGTCTTCCTAAATATTCAGTATCTGCATTATTATAACTATGTAAATATTGTCCACAGCTCCGTCACTTTTATGCCATAATTAAGTTTCGTTTCTATTAACAGGTTATTCCTGGAGTCAATAATTGCTAATTTTTTCATTTAAAGAGCCTTATATTTGTCGTATCTATATATCCCCTGATTGTCTGACACAACTATTATGTGTGATCGATCTAATTTGATCAGACAGACTCCTCTATCATACTCTAAATGAGCTTGGTCTCTAGACCTACATCAGGGCAGTTGCCATGGAAATTCCCCTGGATTTCCCTTTTCCATCAACTTAAGAATTGTCTTCCCCTCCCTTCTATGCTGGTTCTCCTGTTTCCAGGACCCCATGGCCTCTTCATTTTTGCTTTGCTCCCTTACTTTGGGGAATACATCTTCAGCATCTTCCTATACCTCATGGCCAACCATGAAAATGATGAGGCTTTCATCTCAGTGGCCAGGTGAAGTATTATCTCCAGAAACTTCAGGGCAAACTCTAATGAAAACCAGACTCAGGATGTAATTGTAAGGATCACAGAGGCACAAAGGAGACGGATGGGCACCCTGCATAAATCTCCAGTGCCAAATTTAAGGACCCGATAGGGAAAGAGTGACAACATAAAACCTTCTGGACATTTCTGTGTTTGATAATCTCAAAATCCTGACCTCTCCAGGCCGATAGAAAAGCCTCCTGCTCCACAGCAAAAGAGAGAAGTCCGTCTCCGCTCAATGGGAGAAACTCTAAATCAGGAAGATGACTTAAAAAGAGATTCTTCTCCTCTTCAAATTCCACCTCTACCTCTCCTCATGGTCTTCAGTGAATAACCAGAGTGAAGCCACAGCACAGCTTGCACAGGGAAATGTGTTCCCTTCTCCAGAAAGAAATGTTTTAAGCCCAGAAAGAATGGCGGTAGTTAAGCTAGCAGCTGGGTGGGGAGTAGAGGGGAAGTCGCTCTTCAGGCCGTTAATCAGGGCGAAGCCTTGTTGCCGTGGGAGCAGTCTCCCTACATCGGCATCTGGTGCCCTGGGAAGCTCTCCTGGAACCAGGGTTGAGAGGCTGCTGGGTTGGCCTTGAAGTTGGGGCCTGTGAAAGGCCGATAGACGAAGTAGAGTTAGAACTGCTTGTCCAAGAATTGAGGACAGACTGAAACCAACACAAGTAAAGATGTTGTAATGGGTTTATTACTGGAGACCAGAGAGTCCATCTCCAAATGGGAAATTGAGGAGAACTGAGAGGAAACTCCTTCAATAAGGCAACTAAGCATCACATATTTAAGAAGATCAATGGAGGTGATGCACTAAAGATCTGTGTTAAAAGTAAGAGATGCTCTCACAAAACTAGACTCCTTAAAATCAAAGAAGATGGCCAAAGTGTAGAATATTAGCACCCTGATGCTGGCACTTAGCTGTCAGGGACAAGGATAATATAATTATACCTATGGGCAGCAAGGCCAGAGCTGCAGCCAAGTTCCTTTAGCCAACAGGGGTCTGTGTGATGGTTAATATATGATGTGTTCCTAGAGATTCGATGGATGAGCTCCCTAAAAAAGTGTTATTTTACTGTGTGACCAGAAACATGAAAACTGGTAAGCAGAAGACTGACTTCACCCATCACATTGGAAAATGAGACCCTACTGAGTCTCAGAGTCCAACGTTTTAGCTCTTAGAAGGGCCTTCTTAAGGAAGGATACTGCAGTATCAGCATAGATATATAAAATAGCTACTACCCAAATCTTTCCCTATAATAGCCCAGGACTAATTGCTTGACTAACTTTACATTGGGGAGGGCCAGTACCCAGATCCCTCCTGCACTGTTAAACTCAGGGTTTGAGCTGATACTTCTATCAGGGAACCCAGAATGCCACCATGGTTCCTGGTAAGGTAGGGGCTTCCAGATGGGGCCAGGTGATACACGCAGCTCTGGTCTCTGGGCTCAGCAGCTTCAGGGACTCACCCTGGGGTGATTCCCCTGACTGGTAAAGCCTTGCATTGGTTCCCCAGTCTCTGGCATCAGAGATATTACGATAGAAAATCTAAGTAAATGGCCTATACATGGATTCAGAGGCATTTTGATAGAAAGTCTAAGTAAATGACCTATACATAGCAAACAGTCAGTCTGCCTTCCCAGAGGAATTTGAAAGCTTAAATCCCACATTAAAAAAATATGGATATAAAGTGATGGTGTCCATCATATTCCCTTTCAATTTATCACTATGGCACCTGCACAGTCCATGGACCATGGCAGATGATGGCATATTCCTCTAAATTTAACGAAGCGGTGGCCCCAGTTGCAATGATGAGCTTGCTAACACACCCTTGGAATAAAATCTTGTCCAATATAACTCTTATGGACACTTTCCAGAAGAGACTTTCTGTATGCAAGTTTTTTTTAGGCTTGTATTTTGGAGAAATTGAGGATAAGTCAACCATATATAGTTCTTCAAAATGAACACATAGCTTTGCATTTCTTTTCCTCAGGAGGTTGACTCTATTTTCCTAACCCTTGAACAAGGAGTAGGCTTATGACTTACTTGACTAATGGGATTTAGTAGAAGTGGCATTGTGCCAGCTCCAGCTGCAGGCCTAGAGAGATCTTAAGGTATCCACTCATGCTGTTCTTGGTACCCCACGGATGCTGTAAGGGCAAAGCTGGATGTGAAACACCACGTGGAGGGAATCCATAGCTTCAGGCAAAGGCTGACCCAGTCAGTCACAGCCAGCTCACCAAGTGATGGGCATTTAGTCCTGGTTGGGATGGCCCAGCTTCCAGCAGCCTTCCAACCCCACCAGAGGACCCAGTTAGATGTTTGGCAGCTGCCCACAGACGTGAAGGGGCTCAGCTGGGCCATCAGGGGAAGAGCCCACCTAGTCCAACCCAAACTGCAGACCCACAAAATCATTAGCCAAACAAGTGATTGTGGTTGTAAGTCACTAATTTGGGGGATGTTGTGTTATGCAGAAAAAACTAACTGACAGAAGTCGGTTCATAAGAGTGAGGTGCTGCTGCTATAACCAAACCTATAACATGTGGCATTGTGTTCAGGAGACTAGAAAAGAGATGAGGAAATTATAACAAATTCTTGAAAAATAGCACATAGACTAGCAGTTTATGATGTGTAGGGCAGAAAAATTAAGGGAGATACTGCATGTACTAACCTTAGAGTGAGCACCTGTCTTATCATTTAGGTAAATAATGATAATAAATAGCAATTGATTTGGTTTGGTAAAGATGCCATAAGGCAATATACCAGATATGGTTTGGCTTTTACAATGGGGATTTATTAACTTTCAATTTACAGTTTTGAGGTTGTGAAAATGTTCAACTCAAGGCATCAACAGGACGATGCCTGTTCCCTGAAGACAGGCTGCTGGTGTTTGGGACGCCTCCGACACGTGGGAAGGCACATGGCAAGTGTCTGCTGGTCCTTCTCTCCCGGGTTTCCTTGCTTCCAGCTTCTGGAAGTGGCTCCTCAGCAACTCCCTTCCCTGCAAGCGTCTCTTCATTTCATCTCAGCTTCTGTCTGTGTTGGCCTCTTACAAAGGGCTCCAGCAAGAGGCTGAAGACCTACCCTGAGTGAGACGGGTCACATCCTAACTGAAAACCTCATCAAGAGGCCGCCCACAGTAGGTCTACACTTGCAGAAATGAATGAAAAAACATGGCCTTTCTGGGGTTCAGAATAGCTTCAAACTATGACAATAGTAAAATCATTGACTTTAAGGTAGCATGGATTTTAGACTCTCAGAAATCCCACATCACATTATTAAAATGTGTTGAATTCTTCTAGATAGTAGGGTGTATAATTCTGCAAGGGGAAAGGAAAGTTACTAATAAGGAATATTTTCCAACTCACGTTTTGTTGATGCAGATAAAGTGAAATATTTTGAAATAGTATCTGTAAAATTGATGAATTAATATTCTTATTAGGAGGTCATTTGCTCACAAAGAGATATGTTAAACTTCAGTCTGAATTTGAAGAGGGTATGCACATACAAAACTAAAGATAAAAGTAAAAACATGAATCATCTTTCCAATAAGTCTGTCTCTCTGTTTGAAACATATATATATATATACACACTTACACACATTTATACATATATACGTGTATATACGTATATATATGTGTGTATATGTGTATGTATATATATATACATACACACGTGTCTTTGTTTTATATGGTATGTGGTTGTATAATATATCAATGTGTACGTGTGTTTTTTTAAATAGAAAACATTTGTGAGATCACCACAAATTCTTGGTTTAAGATGGTAATGGAAAAATTACAATAAACAGAACATACTTGCAATTGAAAGAGCAAATGAAATTAGAGGAAATGCATAGCAGAATGCATTTCTCCTTTCAATTATAATTTATGCAGCATAATACTAAAAGTATTGAATACAAAATCCTTAAAGGGAAGAGAGGAGAAAGTTGTAGAAGCTGTAATTATGAAATTACCTAAATAATGAAAAAATTAAAAGGAAAAAAATACAGATAATTAAAGACATTTTTAAGATTTGTTTTCCTGCTTCTCATAGCAAGCCACTAACAGCAGTAAAAATTTTCATTTCTTATAGATTATTAGCAATTTATGTTGATGAAAGTTTTTCATTGTGGTTGCCATATGAACTTCGTTAGATGGGTTTTTACGAATACAACAGTGCAGAACATCCAAATATTCATATTAATTTGAATATAGTCAAATTTTGATCCATTTAAACAGACCTAGGTTATGCTCTTTCATCGGAAAGCCTTTAAACTTATTTCAGGATGCTGATGTGTTAAAGGCTCATTTTCTGTACTGAAAGGGGATTTTTCTCCCTGTTTAAATTTAGTCGTTGGTATGTCAGCCACAGAGGTGAGGAGAGGGAGGTGGTGGTCTCCTGGATGAGCATGTTGCCTCCTGCTGCAGCTTCGCTGACAGCTAATCTTCTGGCATTTCTACATTTGCTCTTAATCTTTGCCCAGCGAAGTCTCAGAACCCTGTCATGATTTTTATGCTACAAAATGGAGAGAAAGTAACTTAAAGTTTATGGTTGTGGCATGGAGAGTTCCAAAATGAAGAGAAGTTGGTAGACTTTCCAACGAGGCATCACATTGTTTGAGGATGAAATTTATCTATCAATAAATGTTTCAACAGGAAAGTGTGGACACGTTGTTTTACAGAGACTTTAAATTTAATCAAATACATATTTTCTTTGATTAGTTATCTTTATAAAATCACGTGGATAAAAAGCTCCTGCTTTGAGGTCACACCTAGACCCTAAGTTCTTTCTGCCTGAGAGGCTGTGAGATCTGTTAACCATGCTGAGCTTGGGATTTTCTTGTAAACAAATGGAATTGGGGATGGCAATATCTAATGTGCTTCCCAGCAATAATCTGTCCCATGTCTTTACAATGAATTACTTTATCAGAAGGTTGAACCTCAGCATTGCTCTGCTCAGATGTCAAGCTAAGGTCACAGAGAAATGCAAGTTGATGTCTTTAAAGGAAGAGAAGTTGCTAGGAGCAGGAACTTTATTCGGGAATTCCTTCTTAGTCAGGAAGAACCAAGAGAAGCTCCAGGAGTAGGCCCTTGTGTAAGAGAAGAAAATAGGGTTTTTGGGTCTTTCCCACCATTGAGACTCATAGGAGGAAGAGTGCGATGGCCAGGTCCATGCGTCAGCTTGGCCAGGTGATGCTGCCCAGCTGTCTGGTCAGGCGAGCACTGGCCTGTTACTGCGAGGACATTTCCTGAACTTAAATCATCAGGCAGTTGATTGCATCTGTGACTGATTACATTTACGTTCAACGAGGAGAGTGTCTTCAGCAATGAGAGGCATTTAATCCTCAGTTGAGGGCTTTAAAGGAGAAGTCAGAAAAGAGAACATCCCTCTCCTCTTCCGCCAGCCCAGCTCTCCTGAGGAATTCACTGAAGGCCACATCGGAGCTGTCCACCTGCAGCCTGCCCTAAAGGATTTGGACTTGTGCACCCCCACTCTTGTGGGAGATGCCTTTATATGTCTCATCTTTACAGATGTCTCCTCCTGGTCCTGTTTCCCTAGCGAACCCTGACCAACACAACAACTATGGCAGAGGGAGCGGCAGATATGGGTCCACCTGGGAGAAGCCCAGCAATCCCTGTGCGCAATGCTGTGGAGAGGAAGGAGACTCCGATTCCTCCCTGTGTTCTTATCTGTGAAGGTGACCTCCAGGCTCGGTGCTGACGTCATCCGCGCATCATCCCTGCTTGTTAAGGGGGCTTTTCAGGTGGACACATTGTAAACTTTCTCGGAGGTCTGGGCATCTTGAGTGACCCTGAGTGCCCATTTGGGGGCTTCTCTGAGGCTCTTGGCTTTACGCGTAGCAATGCAGAGCACACAGCTGGTCACGCTAATTTGAATGTGATCACATTTTATTTTATTTTATTTTTTTGCATGGACAGGCACCAGGAATTGAACCCCGGTCTCTGGCATGGCAGGCGAGAACTCTGCCACTGCGCCGCCGTCACACCGCCCTAAATGCAATCACATTTTATCCATTTAAACTGACCTAGGGAAGTAGGAGACACGGTCCCTATTCCAGGTGACCCAGGAATATGATAAATTGTGTTAAGTGCCTCTTAAAATTGAAAATCAGAAAACCTAAACAGTAAAAGTCTAAGTAATTGATGGGCAAAGTTTGTTTATGTATTTTAAAAAGATGCTTCTCTCCCACAGCACATAGGAAATGCTTTTTTTCAGATTTTATTATCTGAAAAATAATTACCTAAAAGATTCTATTTTTACCGAGAAAATCCCAACATTCAACAAAATGAAGTAAAATGTGCATTTTTTTATCTAACTGGTTTTCCTGGTTATTATTTTGAGAGCTTTGTGCAGGGCAGTAAGTTACCCAGTTCCATCGTTTCTTCTCACGAGGACAGCATTGTATTCTCAAAATTGTATACAGTGCTGTGTGGGACTCTCTCGGTGTAGTTCTTTGCAAAAATTGTAGACATGATCTCTCTGTTTTATGCTTAGTTTATTCAGAATTAAGGTTGGCTCTGGATACTACGTCATCATGGGGGAGTCTTCATTAGACCGTTAGTCAAGTAGTTTCCTACTGTGGGGTATCTGCCTCAAGGCAAGGGGGCTTTGAAGAAATGCCTCATACATAGCTGTCTGATAGCTTTTCCATTCTATAGGTTCTTATGTGTTTTAACTGCATGGCAAAAACATTATTTACTTAACATGATTTTCATTTGTTTTTATGTGTGATTTCTTCAAGCCAAACATACTCTTCAAAGCCTAATTTGGCTTTGTTAAACCAAATTTCTGAGCTTATGGATCTTTATCATGCAAGACTTAAGAAGAAAAGGTCTTATTAAACTGTACAGAGGCTTTAAACTTTCCTTTTGTTACTGTTCATTTTATTAAAAACTTTACTGTGTTTCTAAGAAACTCAGCAGGAGATGTTTCCTTCATTAGAAAATTTAAAGTTCTTAAGGGAGTAGAAAATGTTACTTTTTTGTTTTCAAATTCATTATACTTTTTTCTTATATTTGGCTAGTAGGACTTTAAGTGGGAGAGAAATCATTTTGCATTTTTCTATACTTGATAATCCATATTCTATATGATATTTGCACAATCTGATCTTAGAGATTTCACACAATGCATAATAATTTTGGATGATATGGAAAGTATTAAATGCATATCCCAGGATAACTAGAAATAATAAGCACACACACAAAACAACATCTGATCTAAATTGCATCCTATCTGATGACATTTTCACATTTCTGCAACAGTACTGCACATATGAATTCATTGCGGCTTATTAAATTTATAATATTATTTTGGCTTCTGGGAATTTGTTTTTTGTGTTTGAGTTTTTTTTAAGGTTTCATATGAATACACTTTAATCTGCATAAAATATTCATACTGCAGAGAGCTAAGAAAAGGATTCTTATGTAAATGAATTATTTAAAATTCTCAAGAGTGGTTTCAGACAAGTGGAGGAGAAATGACAGGGAATTAAAACTTTGGAGGAATACTTTCAGTGTGGTAATTGGATTCAAATAGTTTATTTTTCTGCAGAACATCAAAAACCCACTCATAAACCTGTGCCCAGATTATATAAAAGTTATAAGGCATGTATCTGAATACATTTAAACTTTAAAAACTGTCTCACAATGTAAAAATATAACCCCTCCTTTCATACTCTCTTTTATTATACAGTCCTCAGGGTGTCAGCCTTGGGAGCAGGGATGATAAATATATTTCTCAACCCCTCCTGGCCCGGGTACTGACCGCTCAGAGCCAGGACCCGCTGGTCAGCACTGGCAGTGAAGGGGGGCAGGTACCACTAGGTGCCACGGGGACGCAGGCTCAGGGCACAGCAGGGACTTTCAGCACGTGTCCCTCTGCTACTGCCCCGAAGGAAGAGTCCGGAAAGGACAGTCACCTCCTGTCACTTGCACAGCAGAGTCCAAAGGCGCCCAAGGAGGGTCCCGTCCCGGCCGGTCTCCCAGGGTGGCTGAGAGCCCTCGGGTCAGGGAGGGCAGGTGTGAGCAGAGAGAAGCAGCCAGCATGCACGGTGTCCACCGCAGACACGCGTCTGGCGCTGGTTTCTAGGTTTCAGATCTGGCTGGGCCTTCTTCATTCTGCTTGACCATCTCCCCCAGGCTGGGGAGGAGCTGGGGGCAGTGGCGGGCCTAGGCCAGCTGCTTCCTACGAGTCCTGGCTGCCTGGGAGAAGGTGCCTGGGGGTGTGGGCCGTGGCCTCTCACAGGCGTTTCCGTGTAGGCGGTGTTCAAAAAGCACTGCCTTAGCCACATCGGCGCTTACTGAATGCACTAGCAGTCCCGGTTCTCAGTGACCACTGAATACACCATCAGTCCCGGGTCTCACTGACAACTGTATACACCATCAGTCCTGGTTCTCACTGACAACTGTATACACCATCAGTCCCTGTTCTCACTGACAACTGTATACACCGTGTATTAGTTAGGGTTCTCTAGAGAAACAGAATCAACAGGGAACACTTGCAAATATAAAATTTATAAAAGTGTCTCACGTGAC
>PVIY010041887.1:0-21324 GCA_004026745.1 Myrmecophaga tridactyla | reverse complement strand
AACTTTTAAATGCCATTGTTCCTCAAATGAAAATTTCAACCACTTATTCTCCTTTCCAAAAATTGTGAAATCAATATGCTAAAGTGACTGACATGAACATTTTATTGAATTAACCAGGTATTTATTGTGACATCGTTTTATGTATCCAAAATATTTTGCAATGCCATATTTGTTAGTTGATCCCAATGTAAGTAACAAGTAAATCATAAGAAGAATATTTTAATCTCAGAAAACTATAAAGCATTGTAGTAGGCTGCCATGAGGTAGTTGATGAAATAGTGTTAGAAATTCTCTCTCAGAAACTATAGAAAGAATAAATATATATTTTTGTGGTTTGGTTTAATATTTTTCCATTTTAAATTTTTCAAAATCATTGCAGAATCACTTTTTATATACAATAAATGATTTTAATGCTGGTAAGACTTCACACACATTTAAACTTTTAGGAAAATTTGTGAAAAGAAAAAAACATTTTTTAAATAAGAGAAGAGAATTCTACTTATCCCCATTTGTGAAATATAACTACTTTAATTTTATATTGTATTTGTTAGTAGTGATTGATTATTTGTTAGCTATATTGGTAATGACCTTGACATTTATATCAAGTTTATTAAAATGATCATAATCAACCTCTCTTGTATCTTTTCATATGCTTTGAAATTAGATTTAATGGTAATACAATGTCCTCCCTATTTCTGTATCCTAATATGCTTGATGTTTTCAATATTTAACAACAGATTATTTCCTAGTATCAATGCTCATTTTATGTAATTTTGCAATAAATATACACTTTCATGTAGCATCTTTTACTTATTGGTTTCTTTGACTCTTTGTTATTTTTATTTAAATTCTAAAATAAGTAATCACCTTTGGGTTATTTTAAATATAGAGATGCAGCAATGTTTGTCTTTGCCTTGGTATTCATTTGGCTTCAGCTTCAAACAGACCCTTTGGATGGAATGGATGCTTTGATATGTCTTCAATTCCTGAACTTGTATGACTCTCTCATAATGAGTCTGAGGTAGGAAGTTATCAGAGATAATTAAAAATTTTGGTAATGAAATATATCTAGTGTTTAGATGCACTGTTGGTTCATACATTTAAATCTAAGTAAGCATGAAACTTCAGCGCAATCTCCTCTGAAATGTTCTAAACTAAAATTTTAATTTCTAATGATTTGTTATTGCAAAAGAAAAATGCAGTGACATTAATGATAGTGAAAAGTCATATATATGCCCATAATTTTTGTGGCATTTGTGGCTCAACAAAAATTATTGAGCATTTACAAGTAATTAAAAAAATTGGAAATCCATTTTTTGTTACTATTAACATTAAGAAAAAATGCATTAACTACATAACTTTGCAAAAAACATTATATTTATGTTTTGATGAGACATGTTACTAAGAATACAAATAGTAACAAAAAGCAGAATAACAGAGATTAGATCAAATTATTCAGTTGCTAACCAACAAAACTTTCTATTTTGGGACAACCTCAAAATTTATGAAGAGAAATGTTAAGCCAAATTTTAACTTTGCCATTGCAAAATATTTCCTGAACATGTTAATACTCTTCAATAATGTTTGTGATATGTCATCATAAACACATGGAAGATAAAATTTTAGACACATTATAGCAAAAATAAAAGTGAGAGAAAAAAGATGTACCCAGAATATCTAATACTCCTATTAACTTCAGTGAAATAAAACTAGTTCTCACACTTGAAACTCCCTTTACAAGATTCCAAAAAAATAATGACATGGTGGGTGCTTGGAAATTTGTGTTATAGTCCTATTATATAAAATATGAAAAATTTAAATACTATTATAGTTAATAAAAACATTATAAAAACTGCTAGATGATCTTAATTTTAAAAAAAAAACATTTACATCTGAAATTTTGCTTATGATGGCACTGGATTCTGTCAATATTTGTGTACCAAATCTATCTGATGTAAATATGGGCTACTGTCACAATTTGCAAAAGGAGGGTCATGATAACACTGCAACAAATGATACTGAGAAATAATTGAATTACATTTAAATAATTATGTAATCATGTTTAGTTCTACCAGTTTTACTTAATTTAAGGTAATATTTCATTTTTAAAATTTTGTCTAATAATTTAATATTAAACAATGATATTTTATTGTGCTTTTATTCTATTTTAATTGGACACCAATGCAAATTGATAATATATTCCTATAAATATAGTTCTCCAACTTGCCAATTGATATTTGAATTAGGACTGCTTTACTTTCCTGTGATAAATGAACTTGGGACCAAGCAATAAAAAATGTAGATCCACAAGGTATCTATACCTTGATATCGCATGTCTTCTCTTGTTGATAGATTAATGTTATATAAAAATAGAATAGCTACTGATGTTTAATATTGTGGTTTAGTGCTTCTATATTCTTACTGATATTGTATAATTGTTCTATGAAATTTTGAGAGTGCACTATTGATTTCTTTGACTATATATTTGTATTCATCTAATTCTCTTTTATTCTATCATTTCTTCACTGGTTCTGTAGATCAATTGTTTTCTGATATTGGTATTAGAGATCACTATATCATCCTGATGGATTGGGATCAACAGTATACTGAATATGCCAGATAAAACAATGAGTAGGCTTGAGATATAGCTGAGAATTTGTATACACTGAAGTATAGTTTAAAATATGCATTTTATGTATAATTTTTCTATAAATTGCCAACTTCTAAAATTTAAATTTGAATAGCATGCCCAAGACACATGGAACAATTGAAAAAGTGAAATGTAAGAACAATTGGGATGCCAGAAGAAGAAGAAAATGAGAACAATGGAAAAAGAAGTATTTGTAATAGTTATGAAAAGTTTAAAAAATACATGACTGAGATAAACCTATAAAATCAGGAATCTCTGACACCACCGAGCAGAATAATTACTAGAAAATGTCAACTATTCATTTTATATTAAATCTTTAGAAAAACAAACCCAACAGACAATCTTGAAATAAATCAGAGGAAAATGGATGCATTTCTTTGTTCCTCCATAGTAGCGTGCATCCATTTTCCTCTGATTTATTTCAAGATTGTCTGTTGGTTTTGCAAGAAAGAAAGAACAAAAAAGCAATGAATGAAGGTAAAAATATTTTATTCCTCTTTTTTCTCAATTGATCTGAAAAATAAATGTTTGTTTAAATAAATAATATTGACAAATTATTCAGTTGCTATAGCTTGAGTATAAGTGAAATGAAGGGCAGAAATATTAAATTGGTAAGAGAGGAGATTGGTAATGCTTTGTGCCAAGATACCTACATTTCCATGAAGGGTGTAACAATATTTAAAATGTGCATAAATTTATAATACAAATTGTAAGGCAAGCTGTGCATGTTTAATTTTAATTGATATGGTAAGAGTAGAGAGAATATAAAATCCTCAAATACTCACTTAAAATAAAAGAATGCATTTAAAGATGGGAAATAAACAGGGAAAGAAAATAAATGTAAAACAAGAAACTATGCACAAAGTGCAAATGTTAAAATGTGGTAGAGGAGGACTTCCAGGAAGATGGCTGACTAGAGTAGCTCAAGATTAACTCTACTCCATGGAAAAATTAGAGAGGGGACAAGAAGGCTACTGAGGTGACAATTCAGTAGTGTGGCTGAACTGGGAGAGCCTTCTGTATCACATGTGGTAGCCCTGGTTGCAGAGGTTGAAGAACTAAGAAGCAGAAAGCTGGAGACTGGCATGGAGGCACAGAGCCCTGAGCCTGCAAGAGTGTGCAGATGGGAACACAGGACTAGGACATAAACCAGGCCATATTCCTTGAGCATGCTGTCTTCATCAGTGCAGCCCTATGATCAGTGACTCATCTCATACCCCACGCACCTGAACCCCATCACCTGCTCCCACTCCCTGTGCTCCAGGTGCCCCCACCCCAACAGCCTCCAGTGCACATACCTGCCCCACACCCCCATCCCAAGGGCAGCCCAACCCACCTCTCCTGCACCCCTCTCAAGAATTACCCCACCTCCCTGATCCCTGAAGGCTGTGGCCAGTGCATAAAGGTTGTGGGCACTAACCTTAATACATAGGCTATCCCCTCCACCATGACCATGCCCACAGATTCAGACAGCCTCACCCTGTCCTCCATGAGCTCAGTGCATCCTTTATGGCACTCCCAGACTTCTGCATGGGCATGGGTCCCCAATCATGTCATCATTCATCTCTGGGAACTGCACTTCACAGCAGTCCTTGAATGACACAACACATAACCAGCTCTGAGAAAGTGCAGACCTGCACATCCAGGTCACATGTACCACAGATCCATGAAGGTGTAATGCTGAACTGCTGTCACAGCTCTATACATACACACAAAGGCCTCCCTATCTTAGACCAGCACACAGCAGGTTTATGCCCCCCAGAGAGGTGCACCACACATCTACATCCTGCCTGGCCCCTGGGTTCCCATCTTCCCATCAGCATAACATCCCCAACCTGTGCCCATATCTTCACTGAAGCAAATCACCATACTGAGTGCTACACCCCATGCCCCACTCCCTGCTGTACAATCATCCCACAATCACAAGGCCTTAGACAATTAAAAGAAATAAACTCCCAAAGTAGATCAACTAACATATTTACATGTGAAGAAGACAGCTGAGGATCACTAAGCATATCACAAAGCAGATAGATATAGCCCTGTATAGTGACCAAATTAAAACACCAGAGGAGACACAGATGTTGGAACAACTAATCAAAGATGTTCATACAGTTCTACTTAATAAAATAAGTGGGAAAATAATAACATAAAGGAGATCAAGACAGTAGAAGAGGACAAACAGGAATTTGAAAGAATAAATAGAAAAATAGTAGAAATCACAAAGATTAAAGACTGTTGACCAAATAAAAAACATACTAGAGGCACATAACACCATATTTGAAGAGACAAAGAAACAACAAGTGATATAGAGGACAAGATAATTGACTTTGAAGACTCAAAACAACAAATAGCAAAAAAGATGGAAAAAAATTGAATGGGAAGCCAGGGAAATAATAGACAAAACGAAGCATGCAAATATAAGAAATCATTGGTGTCCCAGAAGGAGAAGAGGGAAGTAAAGGGCTAGGAAGAGTAGTTGAGGATTTAATGGGGGAAAACTTCCCAACCATCATAAAGGACACAAATATACAAGTCAAAGAAGCCCAAAGAACTTCAAACAGAATAAATCCAAATAAGCCTTCTCCAAAGCACATCAGTCTGTAAAATGTTGACCAGAGGCAGAAAATCCTGAAAGCAGCAGAGAAAAACAATCTACTGCATAGAAGGAAAAGCTCAGACTACTCAACTAGCACCCTGGAGGTGAAAAGGCAGTGGTATGACATATTCAAAATCCTGAAAGAAAAAGACTTCCAGTCAAGAATTCTGTACCCAGCCAAAATGTCCTTCAAAATTGAGGGAGAGATTAAAATTTTCACAGACAAAGAAGTCCTGAAAGAATTTGCCAAGAAGAGATTGTTCCTAAAAGAAATGCTAAAAGGAGTTCTGCCAGCTGAAAAAAAAAAAAACAACAGAGAGAGGTCTGGAGAAGGGCACAGAATTGAAGAATACCACCAAGGTAACTTAAAGAATACAAAGAGAAACAGAAAAAGGAATATATAGATCTGACAAATAAAATAAAAAAGATAGGATGGTGGAACCATCTATTACTGAAAAGGCATTAAAAAGTAATGTCTTTTCAGTAATAGCTTTGAATGTTAATGGACTAAACTTACCAATTAAAAGATACAGACTGGCAGAATGGATTAAGAAACATAATCCATCTATATGCTGCTTACAAGAGACTCATTTTAGACACAAGGATAAAAACAGATTGAAAGTGAAAAGATGGAAAAAGATCTTTCACACAAGTTATAACTAAAAGAAAGCAGAAGTAGCTACACTATATCAGGCAAAACAAACTTTAAATGTGAAGACATCATAAGAGACAAAGAAGGAACAAGGACCATAAAGCTTCTAGAAGAAAATATAGGGAAACATCTTCAGGACCTAGTAATAGGAGGTAACTTCCTAAACTTTACACCCAATTCCCAGTGTCTATCCATGCAAAACTTCAAACTAAACTAAACTAAACTAAAAAAGTAAAATAAAATAAAATAAAACCACCAATTGAAAGGCAGGGCTTGACAGGCTAGAAACAAAATCCACCTATATATTTTTACCAGAAACCTACTGTAATTATAAAGGCATAGATTGGTAAAAAGCAATGATATAGAAAAATGCATACAATAGCAACTCTTAAAAAAAAGAACAGAGGAATCAGTTGTATTAATTTAGGACAAGGCAGGATTTAGAAAAAGGGAAATTATCAAGGACAGATAGGAACATCAAAAAATGATAAAAGGGTCAATTCTCCAAGAAGACATATAAATCCTAAATGTCACCTCATTAACATAGTAGCAAAATACATAATCAAAAATTAATAAAACTGAGTGGAGAGAAAGAGAAATTCAATATTACATTAGGAAACTTCAACACATTTTTAAAATAATTAACAAAATACAGCAAGCAGAAAATCATTGAGTATACAGTAGATAAAAGCTATGAATCACCTTGGTCTAAATTATATTTGTAGAATGATCCATCCAACAACAGTAGAATACAAGCTCTTCTCAAGCTCCAATGGAGCATACATTGACACATACTACATTCTAGGATATAAAACATGTCATAACAAATTTGAAATATAGAAATAATGTAAAGCATGTGCTCAGATCATAATTGCAATAACAATATATCAACAAAATATAGACTTAAAATCACACCTTGATCTGTCAATTAATGATAGAGAAGTGTTAAAATCTCCAATTATTATGATGAATTTGTTTATTTTTCCTTGCAGTTCTATTCGTTATGGTCTCACTATTTCATGGTCCTTATTATGACATACACATTAAGCATTTTTATTTTTTCTTGGAAATTGATCATTTTATCATTATTTAATGCTGCTCTTTAATCCTGACAATTTCTCCATACCAACTCTGATTTATCTAAAATTAGGATAAATACTAGAGCTTTTCTTTTTGTTAATGTTAGAATGATATCCCTCTCCATACCTTTACTTGTAATCTTTCTGTGACTTTATATTTAAAGTGTTTTCTTTAAGATAACCTACAGTTACTGTTTTTTTTAAATATAATGACTTGATATGTTTCTATCTTTTAATTGCCATATTTGGACCATTCATATTTAAAGTGAATATTGACAGCTATCTTTTGGGGAATTATTTTTCTCTTCATTGCATTGTTCTTTGTTGATTATCTTAGCTTTTCTTTCTATATCTGGTTTAACTGAGATATTTATGATTCAATTTTCTCCCCTCTCAGTATATTATATTTCTCATTTTTCCTGGTTGATTAGAGATTTCAATATGCATATACAACTAATATAAATCTACTTTAAAATAAGAATAAACGTTGAAAATTAGTGCATGCATATTATAGCAAAGGGTTCAGAATTCTTCCCTTTCATCTCATAATATTGGTGTCATTAAATTCCTTTTTCTATAAGCTTAATTAGCCAATATATTGAGCAGCATTATCTTAAGCACATGGTTGTACCTTAAACCAATGATAATAAAATAGATTATTTTGCCTTCAATTATGCTTTTTCTAAGACCTTTTATTTCTTTCTATGTATATTCAAGTTTCTTATATATGTCATTTTTCTTTACTTTGAAAAACAACTTTTAGTATGTCTTGCATGGTTGGTCTATTAGTAAAAATTCACCTAAGACTTTGCTTGTTCAAGAAAGTCTTAATTCTCTTTCACATTTGAAGGATACTTCTACTGGATAGAGAATACTAGGTTTTTGATTCTACTATTACAGTGCCTTAAATATTCCATTCATTTTCTTATTTTATACATGGTTTTTGCAGACACAACAAGTGTAATCTTTATACTTGTTGTTCTTTAGGTAAGATATTACCCTATGCTGCTTTTGTGTGTTCTTTTCTCCTTGAATTTGGATATATGGATTTTGAATTATTCCTAGGTGTGATAGTTAGATTCAGTTGTCAACTAGGCCAGGTGAAGGCACCTAGTTTTGCTACTGCAGACATGAGCCAGTGGTACACGAACCTCATCTGTTGCTAATTACATCTGCAGTCAGCTAGGAGCATGCCTGCTGCAATGAATGACTTTTGACTTAATTGGCTGGTGCTTAAATGAGAGAGTGCAACATAGCACAGCCCAAGCAGCACAGCATTCCTCATCTCAGCACTCACAGCTCAGCCCAGGCCTTTGGAGATGCAGAAAGAAATCACCCAAGGGAAAGTTGTTGGAACCCAGAGGCCTGGAGAGAAGGCCAGCAGAGACCATCCTGTGACTCCCCATGTAAGAAAGAACTTCAGTTGAAAGTTAGCTGCCTTTCCTCTGAAGAACTAACAAAATAAATCCCCTTTTATTAAAAGCCAATCATCTCTGGTGTGTTGCATTCTGGCAGCTAGCAAACTAGAACACTAGGTAAATTACAATATATTTATCATGTTTGCTTTTCTTTGAGCTTTCTGTTTCTATAGTTTGGTGTCTGTCATTAGCTTGTGAAAATTCATGCAAATTTTATCTCAAATCTATTTTCTCCTCCTTTTTCTCCTTCTCTTGATCTTCCAGTTACACCCACACTTCATCTTTTGAAATTGGAGATGCTCATTATTGCTATATGGCAAAAAAATTAAATTGTCACCAAAACTCAGTGCATTTAAAATTGTCTTCATTCATTGCTAACATTTACAATCCAAATAGAATGCCCTACAGAAACTAGAAAATGACAAAAACAAAAGCAAATAATAAGTGAGTTTAGCAAAGTTGCAGGATGCCTCTGTTAATATAAAATCAACTGAATTTTTTTCTTTGCATGGGCAGGCACTGGTAATTGAACCCAGGTCTCCGGCATGGCAAAAGTCAACTGAATTTTATACATCAGAAACCTAATCTTGGAAATTTTTATTTAAAAACATACACTGGTCTCAAGTAATATGAAAGAGAGATCTATCTTACAAAAATTGTACAAGATTATACACACTGAAATGTTTAAAGCAAACACATTTTATATGTAGCCAATCTTCCTTTTTTTTACAATGCATCAATTTAATGGTAAAATGTCTTCTCAAGGAACCACTTTGGCAATATTCCAAAGTCATTGGTCAAGAAATAGTTTATTTTTTATTTTAACCCAGTTATTATTCAGTTTTTCTGGATACAGTTATTTGGTTTTGTTTTGTTTTAATATGCTGCTTGATTATAAATGATGTATTGTGAATAAAAATTTTGTGATAAGCTAAAATAATGTAATTAAGATTTTTTGAATCTTGAAAAAATTATTTTATGCTTAAAATGCTTTAAGGTGTCATTTTTGAGAAGTAATTCCTGATCATATATCTTTCATACTTTAACTATTGACACTATTGTCTTTAAGATGTTGCTTTATTCTCAACATAGATTTATCCATCTTAAACCATAAGTCTTGTTTAGATTATATTGCAAGTTTCATTGAATTTTTTTGAACATAATATCTATTTTTATTACCAAAACATTAAATTTTGACACATTGCTTCATTTGCTTTTTAAAAATTTATTATCTGACTTAAACCTATTCAGCAAAAATGTCAATAAATTATATAAATCATACTGTGAGTCTTTTTAAAACTAAAAACAATGTTTTGTGATAATCAACAATGCTAAATGTGTTGCATGAGCTGTTAACTTGCAGTTTGTTTTTAGACTTTTAGCTTAAAAACAAAAACAAAACCATCTACATGCTAATACATTGCTGCAAAATTTTCTTAGATACCCTCTCCACATCACTGTGTATCAGTAACCTTCTGTTCCTTCACTGAGGTACAGCACACAGTCATATCGGATGTCAAGTTACTCTCAGTTTAAACTGTTCTAGCTGGTTCATCTTAGAAATCCCATTGGATGGAAGGCTGATGATATATATTATCCTTTGACCCATGCTATCTTGCATTTTAAGTGATATTTCTTTAAAAGGAAATCATTAGCTAAGAACTCCAATGGTGAATTTAGAAACAATGATTCCAATTCAATACACATTAAATCAAATTCTAGTACTTAAAATCACATATTCTGAAAAGTGAAAATGACAGACAAATACAGACTTATGTAAACAACAAATGAACTAAGGCAAATAGCACTGCCACCACATGCTTTAAAATGATATATTTTTTGGTGTCAAACTCTTTGCAAATTATATTTTGGGATAGTTCAGATTAATTTAAAAGAAGTGTGCTCCACATAAGACTTTTAGTGTTTTCAATATGGGTGGCATCTTTTAAAAAAATACATTGATAGTCTTCTTAGTGAATGTTTTCCAATTGCTTTCTAAACCTTTATTTTCTGTGGAGGCAGACCAAAGCATAGCCTTAAATCCACATCTGCACAATTACAATATAATCCTCATCATCTCTAAAGATTTTAAAGCTAGATATGATCTTCATCCTCTCCATCATTTTCATCTTCACCCTCCTCATCAACTTGGTTTCTGGGTGCAAGTTCATCTTCTTCTTCAATTGGATGACCAAGTTCCTTCAGTTTATTATTCAGTGAAAATACTTGTTGATTTTGATCAGCCAACAGCACCAAGAGATCATCTTGTTCTTTTTTAGAATCTGTAAGTTTCTCCTCTAGCTTATTTTTCTCATTTTGTAAAATGGCAATGGTACTGTTAGATGAATCCAACTGCTCTTTAATAGCAGTTCTTTCATCAGACACAGCTTTAATTTCATTCTTTAAATTCTTTAGTCTCATAAAAATGCTGACAGTCTTTTTCTACATCAGTACTTTTTACGGTGGTTTCAGTTTCATTCTCTCCTGATACAGGAATTGATTTTGCAAATGCTTCTGTTTTCTGTAACAGGTCCTGCTTTTCTGTCTGTAGTTTGATGATCTCTGCAGATTGTGAGTTTAACTGAGACTTTAATGTTTCAAGTTCATGTTTTAATTGAGCAACTTGTTTAGAATCTCTAGCTGCATCTGTCTCTCAGAGTCTTCATTTGTCTCAGGTGATGTTTGGGAAAATTTCAATTCTTCAATCAAAGAATCCTTTTCAGCCAGTTGGCTTTGTGAAAATTCCTGCTTACTTTTAGTTCTATTTCTTCTCTCAACCTACTAACTTCTTTTGGATGAATGCCATTCATCTGAGCCCCATCACTGTAAGAACCTTGATGCTGATTTTCTTTTCCGAGCTGTATTTTAATAAGATTATACTGACCCTTGTGTTGCTGAATCTGAGATACTTGCTGTGTGACTGCTGTCTGGAGCTGTTCATTTTGACATTTTAATGTAGAAACCTGCTGCTTTAATTCCTCAAGTTGCAGATCCTGCTCTCAGATCATATTTTTGTAGTGAGTCACAATGCTGTCATGTTGTTCTAATGTTTTCTTCACCTCTTCTTCTTTCATATCTTCTTCATTGGACTTATAAATAGCCTTAGTTATAAAACATTCAAGTTCTTTTACCAGTTTTGTAAACTCATGATCAAATATCATGTACTCTGGAGTAGAAAAGTTTGGTTGTGGTTTCTGAGATGCTCTGAAAATATGGTTCATGTTTGCTAATAAATCCTGGTTTCTCTATGAAATTCTCTTTGCCAATCCACTTCTCTATTAGTTGTTTTAGCTTTTCTTTCCTATAGTTCTCAAGTGAGTTATCATTGAAGTAAATTGAAATGCCCAACAAAAGGGCATATAAGCCTTGGACCAACTGCTTTTCCTCTCCAAGATTTTCTGCAATTTGTCGTGTAAGAAATGGAACACTGGCTGGGTTGTGAAGAAAATGTGTTACTGCAATAGGACAGTTGCTTAAGGTACAAAGCAACATTAATAATCCAACTCTTGTCTGTATTTTGCTTCCCTGTGAAAGGATGTTGGTACACTGTTGCAGTAAAGGAACAGGAGGGTGTCCAATATTTGTAGCAAGTTGAACCCTGCACAACAGTTCTTTCTGGGTAGCATTTTCTTGCAAAACATGGGCAAGAGCTACTGCAGCACACCAGTTTGAAAGTGAATCAGTGGAAAACAAACCTCCACATAATAACTGACCAGCTGAGACTGAATTACCTGTTGCATCAGTGGTGGATGGCAGAGGTGTTGACGCAATTTCTCCTTGTCCTTTTGGTTTTTATATAAGAAACAATAGAGTGAACAATAGAGAACAGCACAATGCAATACAAATGATTGCCTTTCATTAACCATAGACATGAGAGGTACTACAATTGCTGGTAATCCAAAGAAATTTTTAACTTCCTCAGAAGAATCTCAGTACTTCCCTTTTCCTACCTTGGTGGGTGTGAAGGTGCATTAACAGAAGCAAAGTAGTCTAGGTTTACTTCACTGCCTCAAATAACTTCTGATACAGTATTAATGGTCTCAGTCAGGATATCTGCAGGAACCCTGGTAGACATTAGGGTAATACAAAGTTGCTGCAATAATCCACACTGGAACATCACCTTTTGGCAGCTACTGGTTGCACCAGGAGGATTTTTGGGAGATACCAACACACAAAGAAGCTGTAGCATTAGATGCAGATTAGTCACTTTGTGTGCAGACCAGCAAGAATTTTCATCTCCAACTTCAAACCAAGGTTTCATATGCTGAATATATGAGCCTTCTTTAAAAATTTTTTTTATTGGAATTGTTGTTTTTTAACAAGTTTTGGAGCAAAATCAAATAATCTTCCACTACTATACCTCCATCACTGTTGCCCTCCTCTGTAATAATGTTTGATAGTCTCTCAAAAGCATTTTCAAAAGTAACAATTTTCTGGATTGCTCCATTGCTTCTTGTTAGTGCCTGTAGTAGTAAGACACCATCATTACATGTAACTTCTCTGGAATCCGCTAATAAGTCCATCAATCTGGAAACACCCATGGGACTGACTAAAATAATTTGCTCTACCTGAGGCCCCAGCTGTTTTAAAAGAGAAGTAAGAAGGTTCACACCAGGCCAGTGGACATGGAAATCAAATTCCTCTAATAAAGATAACAGGAGAGTGACATTTTCTTGCTGCTTAATGAAAATTTCTGTAAACTGGCTTCCCAAATCCTCACTCTGTCATGTGGAATTTTCTTCAATCTGTTTGTAAAACATGGATAAGATGTTCCATAGCCTGGATACCCACTTCCAAGCATTATTTCTCAGATAATGATTACAGAGCATGCACAGCATTTCTTCGATCATCCAATAAAGTAGATGAAGCTACTCTATCACAAAGCTTTTGAATCGTCTCAGCTTCTGTGTGCTGGGGTCCGGCACTCTGACCCCCCATGATCACACGGAGAAAATTCATCTTGTCGCTCGGTTACCGGTACTACCGGCCCCTTTGGGAAAGAATTACTTCCCCCGCCCTCCGGAGGGTCAGGCCCCTAAGCTCACAGTCAGTACTCCCCGGCCGCCGCGCTGCCTCCAACTCAGCGGCCGCCTCAGCCAGTTTCATTGAATTTTGCTCCTAATTTACTTACTGATGGATTATTACTTTAAACAAAGTATATCTCATGCATTTTTATATTTTATGTTTTTTGTGGTTTTATGATATTGATATGTTTGCATATAAATTTCTCAGAAGATTTTGATCTTTACAAAGGAGTACTTTCATATCTATCATTGTCCCTTAGCACCAAACATTGTTACACTCACATGTGTTTGCATATTTTTTCAAAATATATAATAAATGTAATTATATTGGTAGTATGACATAATCTCAAAATATATTCAATATTTCTATCAATTTTTCTATTTCAAACTTTTAAAATTTTATCCAATAACATTTGTTTCCCTTCTAATTTTTTCTTAAACTCTCTTCATGTGTGTTAAAAAATGCAATTAGTCTTAATGAATTGTACATGTAAATAGATACTAAGCATAATATCTACTATACATCTAACATTTTTAAATTCAAAATTTTAAAGCAGTTTAAAGAAAATACAAATATAATTGTGTGTATTTGGCTAAATATTTTTTCAAAGTCTCACAGCATGTGTCTGGCAGAGTCTTTTGTTTTTTACCATAATTGATATATTAGAACCCCCAGTAGAATCATGTACTAGCCCATAGATCTCTATAGGATAAAATATGATTTTGTGACAGTAGGAAAACTAGATAGTAATAATGTATTTTGTGCTGTGACTGAGAAGGAGAGTATTTGGAAAAGTACCAGGAAGAGCGCTTGTCTGTAAGGACTGGAAAAATGATTAGGCAAATATATTTTTTGATACTCTCTTACTAATATGGTGACTTGATTATATTTGAGTGTTTGAAGTCACTCATGAGAAAACAAAGATTGGTTGTGTATTTCTATTTCCACATTTAAGAGAGTGCATAGGTTCTTCTCTCATAATTTTGAAGAATAGATTAAGCAAGTCAGTTCCAACAAGAGTAGCTACACTTCCCTTTATTATGTTTCTTTGTTCAAGCATTGTGGGATAAAGAACAGAGATAAAACTATTTCCACCATTGTTCTGTCAGCATTTACCAGCAATTTGCTAACATCAATAGATCAAAGGCAGAATGTTAAGGAAGGAGTTTTTCAGTTTTGAAGGTCAGATTTAGTATTATCCATCTAGATTAATGTCTATAAGAGCATCAGCAATGACTCGGAAACCAGCTGAATGCTTCTATATGACAGATACTTCAAGGAACATTCATTATCTTTTATTCCTGTTTGTGTTTATAATTTCGGGTGCAGAAGAGTAGGGTTGAGAGAAAAATATTTAAATTATTTAATAGCCAGAGGTTCTAAAGTGATTATCTATTTGAAGATAACAAAGATGTTTCTCTTTAGTGTAAGTTACAGAGGAACAAAGTATTATTTTTGTACATGATCCATGAAATAACTTCAGAAAGGAATTGTTTAAGATGGTTATTAGAGACATTTTGTTCAGAAATGTATCAGCCTATGAAACAGTTATTTATATGTAACTGTGCTTTAATGCATAATAAGGTGCTATGCACACTGTAAGCAATGGGAAATAGTAGAATATATAAATTAAATTTAATTTGGTTATGAGCAAAGTCATTAAAGGATTAAAGAAAAAATTAATGTGTTCTTTCTTAATATGCTTGAAAATTTACTGACAATATAAAGTTAGTGAACATAATATTTCATTTAGGACACAATATCCTTGATTGCTATACATTATTCAATCACATTAAATACTAGTGATCTGATTTGATAAAGCTGCCAGAATGCAATATACCAGATATGGAATGACTTTTAATAAATGAATTTATTTAGTTGCATGTATACACTTCTACAGCCATGAAAATGTCCAAATTAAGGCCCCCCAAAAAGAGATTGCCTTCACTCAAGAAAGACTGAGGACATCTGGAACACCTCTGCCACCTGGGAAGTCACATGGCTGGTATCTGCTAGTCCCTTCCACCTGTGCTTCATTGCTTTCAGCCTCTCTTTCCTGTGGGGGATCCTCACTTGGTTTCCCTGGAGCTGGGTTTCATCTCTTGGCTTCCCTTGGCTCTCCCCAGGTTCTGGCTTGCTCAGCATCTCATGGGAAGGCACGTGACAACATCTGCTGGGTTCTGCATTTCCAAACATCTGTACTTTGTGTTGGTTCTGTCAGCACTGAAGAAACTGTTCTCCAAATGTCTGCACCTGAGGTTTCTCCAAAACGTTTCCCATTTGAAGGCCTCTAGTAAACAAATCAAAATCCATTTCAAATGGATGGAGTCACATCTCCACCAAATCAAAAGGCCACACACAAATTGAGTGTGTCACATCTCCATAGAAGTAATCTTACCAAAATGTCACACACAGAATTTAGTGAATTATATCTCCATGGAAACAATCCAATCAAAATGTCCCATCCTTCAATATTGAATGAGTACAAGAATAAGGCTTTTCTGGGAAACATAATAATTTCAAACTAGCACAACTAGAGTATTGTAATATGGGTGACAGATAAAGAAAAATAAAAGGTAAGTATATATGAAATGATCAGTTACTGGACTGAAAAAATTGCAAGGCAAAATGAAAATAGACTGTGGCATGTATAAAGAAGAGAGTTCATATCTTTTATTTCACTTGCTATCACATGTAAATTAAGATCCTTCTCTGTAATGTACATGGTACCTTATCCTACAAATTTGGTGATAACAGCTAGCATATTAAACAATTTAAGTATGTGCTTGAATAGCATCATACAACTTAGGTGTTTACAAGGTGGAACAGAAAAACTGATGAACACAATGGGATCATATGACCAACAAAGTGGAATTTTATGGGTGGAGACAATTTACTATTAAAGCTCTTATTGGTCCTATACAAAGACATACAGGCACACACATGGACCCACGAACACACACACACATCAATACCATATATTGATTAATGTAATGTAAGCATTGACTAAGAAAATCTGGTGACCTTGACTTATTAAATAATGCTTATTTTCCTTTTATTAATACAGAAAATCAGCAGAAATGAAACATATCTCCTTGGTGACAAAATTTCTTCTCTTGGATTTTTCTCACCTATGGAACCTTCAGTTATTACAAACTTCAATTTTTGCAATAATTTACCAGTCAACTCTGAAGAACAGTGTCACCATTATCACCATAACTTTCTTAAATTTGTGGCTCCATAGACCCATGTATGGAAAGAATCTTAAAGAATTTGTCCTTATTTGATCTTTGCCTCATCTCTGCTACTTTGCCCAAAACTGGTGTCAACTCTCTGACAGTGTAACTTCTTCTCATTCTTTGTTTGTATTGCACATGATTTTCTAGTGCTTTCTCAGCAGCTGCACAGCTATTGATCTTTATGATGATGTCTATAGACCACTATGCATTATTTGCCATTGGTTTTGGTTTCTTAGGCTGCTCAAGACAAGTATATTGAAAATGGATTAGTTTAAACAGTGGAAAATTATTTTTTTCTCACAGCTTGGAGGGTGGGAAAATGTCCACATAAAATAATAATCAAAGAAATGCTTTATTCCTGAATACCAGCAATCTGGGGGTGTCTGCTGGAAATCCTTGGGCCCTCTGTCACATTTCAGGGCACATGGCAATGTCTGCTGATCTCCTCCTTTCCATTTGTATCTCATTGGTCTCAACTTCTTACTTCCATGGTTTTTTCTCTCCACTAATAAAATTAAGACCAATTCTGATTGAGGCAGAACATGCCTGAACTGAAATAATCTCATAGAAAGGTCCTACTTACAATTGACTCACACCCACAGGAATGGATTAGATTTAACAATATATTTTTTCTGGGGAACCTATCCTTTCAACCAACAATAGTCCACATTCTGGACCCAAACAGGCTGTTCTTTCAATATGCAAAATACATTAATTCTATCACAATACCCCCAAAAGACTTTAATCATTTCATAAAAAGTAATGCTTTGTACAAAGTTTCATCAATTTGTTTATAGGTGTGGCCTTCCTGGGGCACATTTACTCAATGTCTGTGGACAAGTGAAAATGAGAGAACACTTTATTTCATTCCAATATACAATGAGGGGGCAGGCATAAGATCAACATTTTCTTTCCCCAGGGAGATATTGGAAAGAAAACAATGTTCACAGGTCACAAACAATCCCCCAAACCTTCAAGGAATACTCCATTTGATTTCAAGGTCTGAGAATCATTAATGAACAATATTTTGTCCTCTGGGGCCTGAGGGAATGACATCCCCAATCCTTCATAGTGCTTGCATGGTGGGCATGCTCTCCAAAAAAACTGTAGTAAAGGACTCACCTTCATTAAGGATTGAGGTGACAGCCAGACTCTACAATCCCTGCCACCCTCTGAAAATAATAGTGTGGTATTGCTCTTCCTGCATAATATGGTGCCCTCTCCAAGTTTCAGGACAGATTCACCCTTTCCATACATACAGTGGTGTATCTGCTCTCTTGACCTGAACCAATATCTGTAACTCTCAGCTTCCATAGTTCTGCCCTTGTAGTGATTTTTCATTCCATTTGTCGCTGAAGATGGTTCCATTCATGCAAATTTCATTTAAAAAATTGTATTTTTCTGTAGTATTTAGAGGAAAGTCCAACAAAAAATTGCACTTTCCACAGATCCTCCTTGTATAACTGCACCTCTAATACTGACTTTCACTGAGTGATTGATTGGATCCAGTTTCAGTTAAACTCCCACATGGAGCATTATTTACTGGGAATACATTTTCCAAAAGCCCAGAACTTTCCAAGCCATCAATTTCTCATATCTTTATGCTTATTATAAGATGCAAGGAGAAGACAGGCTGCAATTTAGAAATTTAGCTTGGAAATCTTCTCAGCTAAAAATATAAGCTCATTTCTTTCAAGTTCTTACTTACATCTGACATCAGAACCCAATTTATCCAAGTTGTCTCCACTTTAACAGAAGGAATACTTTTCTTTTAGTTTTCAAACATTCTCCCATCATTTCTACCCAAGGCCTCATTAGAAGTAACTATAGCACCCATATTTCTAGTAACCTTCAAACCAATCTGGGATTTTCTATCAAACACCTTGCAATTCTTCCAGCCTCTACCCATTGCCCAATTCCAAAGCCACTTCCACATTTTTGATATTTCCAACAGCAGCACCCCACATTCCTGGCACTAAACACAGAGCCAGCAGAAAATCATTGATTCTTCTGCCATATGGCAAGGCAAATGACAGCATCTGCTGCTCTCCATTTTCTCTTCCAGATTTTTATTTTATCTTCTTGCTATTGTGAT
This sequence comes from Myrmecophaga tridactyla, assembly GCA_004026745.1. Classification (NCBI taxonomy): domain Eukaryota; kingdom Metazoa; phylum Chordata; class Mammalia; order Pilosa; family Myrmecophagidae; genus Myrmecophaga; species Myrmecophaga tridactyla. The sequence continues at coordinate 2,570 of PVIY010041887.1, read as the reverse complement.
TTATTTTTTCCTCTCTGCCTGAATTTCATTCTCTTATAAAAGACTCAAATAATAGAATTAAGACCCTTGAAATGGAACAAACTATAAATGAAGTAGTCTCATAACAAGTCCTACATACAGACAGCAGCTTAGCGAGGTGTGGAATTTAGTTCATCCACTAGAGCAACTAGTAAATAACCAGAAACAGTCTAGAACAACTGCTGGGCTACATCAGCAACTGGACACACAACATACAACAGTCTGGACAAGCTGTACCAGCTAAGACCCCAAACAGAATTGTAAGTTCCCCAGGTCACAGAGACCACTGCCCATCCCCCACAGGCATGGATGACTGACTCCCCAAGGGGAAAGAAAACAGATTTTACTAGAAGGAAAGGCTTAGCTCAACCAAACTTCCTTTGTGTAATTAAATAACAAATTATGACTACTGAAATTAGGCTGCCAGAACAGAGAAACCTGGAATAAGCACTAAAGATACTAGGAGTTTTTACCCCAGCAGAGAGGGGGTGGGATTGATGGAAAAAATAAAGTTTTTTGAGTCAGGCACCACAGAATACTGAAAAATAGCTGGGCCCAGGTTCTGGGAAGATGGTGGAATGGGATAGGTTGATTTTACCCATACTCCAAGGAACAGCTAGAGAAGGGATGGGAGGGCAACTGAGATGTCAATTCAAGGGTTTATGTGACCTAGGAGGGTCTTCTACACAACACAGGGGAGGCTTGGTTACAAAAGTTGTAGAAGAGAGATACATAGAACCAGAAGCCATACAGTTGATGCAAACAGCTTAATATACCCCTTTCCAAATGGAAGCCCTGAGACCTCAAGAGTAAACAGATGGGGAGACTGGGATTAGGAATGCTCTTCCTCTGTGCCCCCCATGCAGCACTCTGCTCCTGTACTCCCAGGTCTGCCTGACCTGCACCACATACCCACAACCCCTGCACTACACCTTTACATCCCTGCAACCCACACCTCATGCTCAAAGGCACCGTGTAGCATCCACAACCTGTGGCTATACCTGCACTGCAATGCATCACAGCACTGTTATACTGCATCACATTCCCTTCATCTCGTTCTACATCCATGCCACAAATGCAAAGCTTTAGACTACTGAAGGAAATCAACTTATAAAGTAAACCAATCAAGATATTTACAGGCACAAAGACAAGAGAAGTTCACTAAGTATAACAAGATGCAGACAGATATAACCCAGCTTAATGACCAAGTTAAAACATCAGAGGAGACACAGGTTTAGGAACAAATAATCAAAGATGTTCATATAATTCTACTAAATAAAATAAATGGGATGGCTAATGACATAAAAGAGATCAAGAAGACATAGAAGAGTATAAAGATGAATTTGAAAGAATAAACAGAAAAATAGCAGATATCACAGAGATTGAAGATACTGTAGACTAAATGAAAAATATATGAGAGCCACTGCAACTACTATAGTTTTGGGGCAGAAACACCTGGGCCTCACCAGGAGAATTGAGGCTGCAGTGGACTGAAGCAAGCCTAGTGGATGAGTCAGGTTCCTGAGTATCCAGATAGCCATTTGGGTGCCTCCACAGTTTGTAGGTGGATGGTGTGATGGCCATGGGGGACATGACTTACCTAAAGGGATTTGCCAACCAAGGTGACCCTGGTTGCAGGGGCTGAGAAGCTGAGAACCAGAAAACTGAAGTCTACAGGAGAGCATGGACAAGAAAACAGGGACTAGGAAGTGAGCCAAGCCATGTTCCTTGAACATGCTACCCTCACCAGCAAAACACCATGACCCATGACCTCATGCATCTGAACCCCACCACCCAACTCCTTCCCCATTCTCCAAGTGCCCCAGCTACACCAACAACCAGTATGTGTACCCACCCCTCACCCAACCCCAAGTGCAGCCCAACCCATCTTTCCTGCACTCCTCCTAAGCACTAACTCCCCTCCCTGCTCCCTTCAGGCTGTCACCAGCACAAAAAGGCTACAGGCACATACCTCCATACCGAACCTACAACCACTCACTGTCCATAGTGTCACACAACTTCACCCTGCAGTTCCTGAACTCTGCACAGCAGTTTATGGCACTCTAGACCCACACATGTGCACGTCCCCCAATAACATCCTTCAGCTCTGGGAACATCAGTTTACAGCACTTCTAGACCCGCACAAGCTTACAGCCCTTAGTCATGCTTCCAAGCTCTGAGAAAGTGCTGACCTGCTTTGCCAGGTCTCTTGTGCCCCAGCCCATGAAGGCATAAGGCCAACCCACTGCCACAGCTCTGCATATGAGCACAAGGGCCCAACACCATACAGTAGGACACAAAAGTTTTGCTCCCCAGCCTCTGCATCCACACAGCTAAAGCTTCCTTGGTCGTTGGGTACCCATGTTCACAAGCACCAGCATAACACCCCCAACCTGTGCCTATACTTGCACTGCAATGCATCACTGCATTGTCGTGCCCCACCACACATCCTGCAACCTGCTGCATACCCACCCTGCTAACATGGGGTTTTAGACTACTGAAGGAAATCAACTCCAAAATAAAGCAATCAAGATATTTACATGCAATGAAAA
>PVIY010041886.1:0-21308 GCA_004026745.1 Myrmecophaga tridactyla | reverse complement strand
TTCCTGCATGGCATCCCAGCCCAGCACCTGTGCAGACATCTCTCTAAGGCAAATATCTCTGGAGCCAGGAGGTGGACCCTGCCCTTCTCCCACCCCAGGCATCAAAGCCCAATTCCCAGGGAAGGCGAGCCTTGCAAAAGGTTGGAGAGAAAGGCACAGACCTATTAAATTTCTCTGTCCTCCTTCCCATTTCCTTTAGGTCTTAGGCACAAAGGCAGGTGTCAATCTGGAAGGCTGCCTTAGGCACCTGTTTCACTCCAATACTGACTCCTGTTTAATTTTTACTAAGAGATCAGCCGTTGTGAACAGGTAACGTTACAATGAAGGGAAACAGTCTGTGCTACCCAAGTATCTGCGTCAGCAATACAAATATTATTACTTTTGCCGTTAAAAAATTAATAAATTACAAAGTGTGTGGCCACATAAAATAAACTTTTAACCATTCCTGCCCTCTGAGAAATTTCTCCCATTTTCCCACCTTAAGTCTTTCACTGATTCTCTAAGCAGGTCCCTAAATTTCCTTTGTACACACAATAACATCACTTGGGGGATGTTAATGAGTGCAATATACAATTATCTAGTTGCTTATGACTTATTAAAATACTTCTCGAAGAGGGGAAATTATTCATTTTGAATAAGAGGCCTGCTAATACCGAGTCAGGAAAAGTGAAAAGACGTCTAGGGGAAATCTACATGTCAATGTGGATCAAAACTGAGACCTCGTTTGATAATTGACTCCAGCTTGGTTCGATTCTGTACCATTTTAAAGTCTTTTCATCATCCTTCCAGGAAAGGCTAGGGGACTTTATGGGCAGGGCTCACTTAATTTCATGCTAATCACCCGCAATTGGCACAAGCCAATTAGGAAGCATCACCATGGCACAAGATCACCATGGCAAAGGAATCAATTGTTTTGTTTCTCATGCCTTTTTGATCTGGACAACAGTGTTGAAGTTTTTTCAGTCCAAGGGCACTTTAATCAATTCTCAAGTTACAGAATCATCCACTCAAGTTTACTTTGGTAGCTCTGTCTGGCATCAAATTGTCAAAAGATACAACCCAACAGGATCTGTAGCTTAAACACACCTACACCCCTATCTTCCTCCTTTTTTTTCCTTTAAAAAGTGCTTCATCTTAGATGGCTCACACCTGCCCAATCAATCCAAAGGGAAAAAAGGCAATCCTAAAGGATGGCTCTGATAAAGAAGTCAGGGCCAGGCAGGTCCTTTCGCATGCTAATTCCTGCTTACGCTAGCTGTACCTGCAAATACAGCTCTAAACAGAGTATTTCTAACACAGGGAAAGGTAATTACACTCACAAAGGCACCTCTGTGCCGGGCGTGCACCAGGAGCCAGAAGGTCTGGAGACGGAGCTTAGCAGAGACTCCTGCAGTGAATGCACATTGTCTAACACAGGGGAGAATGCCAGACGGGGGACCCCGCAGCATTCAAGACAACAGTGGTGCAACTTGTCCGAGAAGGTTACTTAATGCTTCTGGCACCTATAGTCAGAACCACTCTCTTTTCCTACCTTACAGGTTTAGAATTTACTTGGCATGTATAATTGTATATTTTGATCCTGGAGCTACAAACTATGGGCAACATGTCATTTCTCAATCCCTCAGCATTCCTCTTGGTTTCTCCCGGGTGGTTTAACCCTTAGTTACACAGCCTGGTGGCACCAGTCAGGGGACAGTTATGCACTACATGCCTGGGACTTGAAGAGGGTGAGTTTCTGTGCCTTGTTGAGAAAGATCCCAGGTGCCAAACTTGTTACGCCATTGTGTATGAACGTTAAACTCAAACCGGGCAACAAATGAAGACCTCATGTCAGTGAATGTTGAAATTACTTAAATTTGAATAGAAAATATTAATGCCTGTTATTTGGTTTCTTTGGTCCAGGGGTTTTCAGGGTGAGAGTTTCTCCTTAATTTTACTGCAATTCTAACAAAATCACCTTGTCAACTGTAGAGTTTGTGTGTGTGTGTTTGTACAAAATGGCACTTGTGTCAGTTCTAGTTCTCCATCCTATTATTTGTTGTTATTGTGCCATCAGGGATGCTCATCATTTAGATGGGCTGGAAATCCTATAAGTAGCATCAAGTTCCATTGCATGGAATTTATGTCTCTAAGCTACCAGTAGTGTCATCCTCACAAAGTTGGTCTGTAAAATGTGTCCCAACTTTACAATTTTTCTTTCCTTCCCTTTCTTGCCTTCCATTTCCCGCCCCCCCCACTACCTGTTTGGAAGTTGCATAGTCTATTTCTAGTCTAAGAGTTTATCCTGGAAATTCTAATATATATATTTATCCCATTCTTTGATTACCTTCTCTTCCTCTTGAATAACACAAGCATTTTATAAAATTTACATTAGGAGCAAAGCACCCCCCGCCCCCCATCTCCCATGGCAAGATCTTGGATGCCTTACTGAAGGGATGCTTAGGCTGCTCTTGTGATATTCTCACCAAGGTTTCTTGAAAATATATAATGATCATGCAGGCAGCCCCCATGATAATCCCTTTTGGTCAAACTCCTGGATGTAGATCTCAAAGGTCCAGGGGAAAGAAAACAGCTCTCTCTTGCACAGCACTCTCTACAATCTGAACCACATGAGGGTCACTTCTCTGCAGTGCAACCCCCCCCATCAACCATGACAGCCCATCAGCTCACTGTGCCGGGTATCTCTGTGATTTGCCTTTCTGTGTGCAACTCTCCTGAATGTTTCATCCTTGAAGAGGATGAATTCTGAGACAGAGATGGAGTAGATTGGATTCAAAGAACTCCATGGCAAAATGATACATCTTAAACACGGATGTATACTGAATTCTGCCACTCCATGCCTAAGACGGCACACTACAGGAGCAAGAGCACAGCCTCTGGACTCAAAGGCATGGACTCAGGCCACTGTCTGTCACTTAGAGCGATCTGATGATGATACGGTTCTTAAATATCACTCTACCTCAAGCTCTTCATCTATAAAATGTAACACTGTACACACTGTACAGGCATAATCAAAATTTAAATCCAATGATTAATATAAAGTAACTCATAGAGTACCTGGCCCAAGGATCTACAATAGAAGCTGATGATAATTACTATTAATCAATGAAAAAGCACACTGTACTACTGGAGTAGAGGATGGCAACAGGTAACATATTCTTTAAACAATTAGCAGCTGGAGTATGACTCTATGTGGTTTCACACCTGAATTACAATAGCATTTTACATTCATGAGGTTAAGATCCAGTCTTCATCTGGTGGAAAAGCTAATCTCATCTAACAAATCTACACTAGAGTTTGCTAAATTGATCACACCCCATATGCATCTCTTTGGTTGTCACAGGATATACATTTTTAACTCCAAAGTCATTGACCATTAAGCAAGCCATCTTTAAAGTGCATGCCTCGGTCACAATTAGACACCAGGGAATGTAAGGATACAGTAGTACAAATATATCCATTGCTTCTAGAAAATTTATTCAGCACTCCATGGGCAGTGGATTATTAGCATCATTTTAAACAGTTTTTAACATTAAGGACAGCATATTATATTGTAGAAATTTAGCTAAAATTAAAAAGAAAATTGCTGTCAAAGAAATCCTATAAGTATTTGGTAAAAAGCAAATAACAAGACATATCTTGGTAAAAAACAAATCCAGGTCTTGGGGTTGGGAAACTACATTTTATTAAATATTCTTTTGTATCTTTGAATTTTCTCCTTTTAAAAAGGTATTGCCTAATAAAATTAATTTTTGTTTTCTTTTTTAAAACGATTTTTATTGTAAATTTAACATATATACAAAACAAAGATTGAAAAAAGCAATAATTTTCAAAGCACATTTCAACAAGTGGTTATGGAACAGATTCTAGAGTTTGTCACTGGCTACTATTTCACAATCTCAGATTTTTCCTTCTGGCTGCTCCTGAACACTTGAGGCTAGAAGGAATATTAATATAGTGATTCAGCAGTCATACTCGTTTGCCAAATCCTATTCCCTCTATTATGCCTCCTCTTTCTCCTTTGATCCTTCTTCCACTCTATAGGAATCTTTAGGCAATGTCTGTTCTGATTTTTTTCATGTTGAAAAGAGGTGTCTACACTAAAGGACAGGGGGATGTAATTAGCTGATAATCTTGGAGAGGCTGGTCCCTCTGAATTTCAAGATTTATCTGACCCTAGGAATCTTCTGGGAATTATAGATTCCAGGAAAGCCAACTTAGTGCATGAAATGTTTATAGAGTCTCAGTTTGGGCTATCAGTGTTCTCAAGAGTCACAGGAGTGACGCTGCTTGGGGTTTAACAAACTCTGGCAATCAGCATTATCTAACTGAAGCTTGCATAAGAGTTGCCTCCAGAATAGCCTCTCAACTCCACTCGATCTCTCCTGGCCACTGGTGCCTTATTTTATTACACCTCCTTTTCTCCCTTGGCCCAGAAGGTGTTGTTATCGATCCTATGGTGCCAGGTCAGACTCATCCCTGTGAACCATAACCCACTTAGCCAGGGAGACCTTCAAACCCAAATGTCATGTCCCACACTGGAGGTGGAGTGGGGACGTGGCAATGACCTTCCTTGCAGAGTTGGGCTTAGAGAGAGAGAGACAGAGAGGCCACATCTGAACAACAAAGAAGCCTCCAGGAAGCAATTCCCAGGCTTTGCCATGGGCAATTTTAGCTTCTCCTTCACAAAAACAGGTTTCATAAGGGCAAGGCTCAAAAATCAAGGGCCTGGTCCATTTTCCTGGGAGTTCCCAATGGTTGAGAGGGCACCCAGGCTCCCCAGATGGGAAAGTTCAATAGTATTACACATATATATCTATCTGTATATAGATAGATAGATAGATATTTTTTCCTTTAGCCCCTCAAGGGATGCTACAGACAGCTCCCAATTACCAGCCCATCACAGTGAGATGTGTCCCGGTTTACACTGCACTACATAGAACTACATGGCTTCATTCTCACTCTGGGCCCCAGGAGTCTGGGTCATTCAAATGAGCTATCCAGACAGGCAGATTCAGATTATGCATGACAGAAAATCCAGGTTCCAGACATAAGTGCACCTGCCTTTGGTCTCACATAGAAGGTGAAGTTCTGGAGTACACATACTATCATCCTTCACCCCATACTCTGACCTACCCCATACCCAGTCAGATTGGCCTCATCTTTAACTCCAATAGAGAACAGCTCTCCGCCTCAGTCACATCAACTGTTATCATACACAGCTATGCCAGCCTTCAGGGCTGCAGCACGCCATCTCTGGGACCCAGGTATCACAGAGTTACTCAAAGTCCCAGGGAAATACCAGCTGATACACATACAGCTCAGCATCTCAGCATCCAAAAATACATTTACAACTTGAGACAAAGTATGGCTGCTACAAGGGATTACAATCTAAACTCCAACCTTCCCACATTTCCCATTCAGAAAACTGATTTTTAAAATAACTCAATGGCACTAAAAGTATATGTTTTACCTCCCCATTGCAGTGATCACTTTGAAGACAATGATACCTTATTCACCTTTGTACAGCCAGCACTTAATACAATGCTAGCACTCAACAATTATTTGGTGAATGAATGGAAGAATGATTAAAAGGTTAAAAATCTTTTTTCCTCCAACCTTCTTTGGCATACTCAATTTCCTTAAACATTGTTTTATAAAAACAGGATTTTTAAAGGAGTCTCCTTTTGATATATAATTCCAAAGGCCAAAGCAGAATGCCTAGAAGTGGGTTGTGGTAGTTAGTTTCAGGTGTCAACTTTGCCAGGTGAAGGTGCCTAGTTTTGTTGCTGTGGACATGAGCCAATGGCATGTGAAGCTCATCTGTTGCCAATCACATCTGCAGTTGGTTAGGAGGCCTACCTGCTGCAATGAATGAGTTTGATTTAATTGGCTGGAAGCTTGACTGAGAGAGCTCACTGCAGCACAGCCCAAGCAGCTCAGCATACATCTCAGCACTCACAGCTCAGCCCAGGCCTTTGGAGATGCAGAAAACTTTCACCCTGGAGAAAATTGTTGGAACTCAGAGGCCTGGAGAGAAGGCCGGCAGAGATTGCCCTGTGCCTTCCTGTTCAGAAAGAACCTCAATTGAAATTTAGCTGCCTTTCCTCTGAAGAAATAAATCCCTTTTTATTAAAAACCAATTCATTTCTGGTGTGTTGCATTCTGGCAGCTCTGTAGACTAGAACAGATTTGGTACCAGAGAAGTGGGGTGGGTGCTGCTTCAATTTGCAAATACCAGATGTTGGAGCAGTTTTTTTGATGGGTAAGGGGAAGATTTTGGAGGAACTGTGAAGAAACTGATGGAGAAGTCCTGGAGTGCTTGAACAGACTGTTGGTGTAAACAGAACCCCTGTCAATCTGGACAAAGGGGGACACAAAAAGGACAAATTGGAGTTTGCAGAGTAAAGACCATGGAAGGTTAGGTCTGAAGCCAAGAAACCGTAGGCCAGGAGAGTGGACCCACTCATATACATGGAGAGGGTGAGCTTGCCATGAAGGCAGAGGATGAGTCTCCCACCTCGTTGAAGTAGAAGAAATGTGCCACCTCAGGCCTTGGGGAAGGTACAGCATGCTCCTTGGGAACTGGGGAGAGCATGGCTGCCACCACATGGAGGGGCTGAGTGTGTGCCCTGGAAATGGCAGACAGCCCAGGTATGGTTCTGATGCTTGAGGAGGGTGGAGCCAAGAAAAAGGTGGTCTCCTCAATGTCCCCCAAGGTTGATTTGGAAAGCGGCGGGCCACTGCATAGGCCCTTGGAAAGGGTGGGTCTGCCACTTTCTAAAGCTGAAGGATAAATGACTTTCAGCCTTTGAAATTCATTGGAGTTGGCACTGTAGGTTTTCAGAACTATTTGGGTCTTGTGACGTGTTCCTTCCAGTTTCTCCATATGGAAATGAAAACATGTATCTTGTGAGTGTCCCTCCTTTGCATATTGGCACCAGATAACTTGTTTTGAGAATTAGCTGGAAGAGAATTTTTGCCACTTTAATATTGCCAGGTTGACAAGGGGTGGACATGTGGTAATTAGGGTCAGGTGTTAACTTGGTTAGGTGAAGGTGCCTAGTTTTGTTGCTGTGGCCATGAGCCAATGGCATCTGAAGCTCATCTGTTGCTGATCACATCTGCAGTCAGCTAGGAGGCCTGCCTGCAATGAATGACATTTGATTTAATTGGCTGGAAGCTTAAATGAGAGATCTCAATGTAGCACAGCCCAAGCAGCTCAACATACTTCATCTTAGCACTTACAGCTCAGCCCAGGCCTTTAAAGATGCAGAAAGGAATCAACCTGGGGAAAGTTGTTGGAACCCAGAGGCCTGGAGAGAAGGCCAGCAGAGACTGCCCTATGCCTTCCTCAATAAAGAACCTCAATAGAAAGTTAGCTACCTTTCCTCTGAAGAACTATATGTTTTTAACTAAATAAATCCCCTTTTATTAAAAGCCAATCCATCTCTGGTGTGTTGCATTCTGGTCGCTTTGGTAAACCAGAAAATGGGTGTTGGCCACACAGTATCAGCAGTTCCAGGCCTGGGATACAGAGAAGGAGCAAGGTATTTCTAAAAGAATCCATTCATTGTTGGGCTATATTTTAAAAATAACTGACATCACACAAACTAGGTGCCACCAGTATCCTATGTGCTTTTCATGGATTATTTCAGTAAATCCCACAACAATACTAGGAATATGTGGTTTATTTCAGATGAGGGACTTGAAACACAAACAAACAAAAAAAGGAGTCCAGTTTTTTTTTTTAATTAATGCCACTTTTAAGCAGAATTTGGATAATAACAAGACTTCTAATATTCGTCAAACCTTCACACCATTTCAGGTACAAAACCAGGCCCCTTGAGATGCTAGATAGTTCAGTTTCTAAGAATCTGTTCTTTTAATAAAATGTCCAAAATATTCATATCATGACAGAAATTTCTGACCAAGAGAATAAAAAACAGTCAGTCGGGTACAAAGGTATTTCAAATAAAACAGAGTTATCACTTAGAAAAGGAACATGGCTCCACAGTCAGGTCATGTGACTCTCTGCTTAACCCTCCTGATTTTTTTAAAAATAATAAACTTTATTTTAAGAGCAGTTTTAAGTTAACAGAAAAATTATCACCACCCCCTCAACTTTCCCCCAATATCTTCCCCTATTATTAATTACTTGCAGAATTGAGGCACACATAACAACTGATGAACCAGTATTGATACATTTTAGTCCATAGTTTACATTAGGGTTCATGCTGTGTGTAAATAGTGCATGTGGGATTTTTATTGCCACTGTGTGTTAAATACCCCACGATAGATAGTTTAAATTTCTATAATTTAAAGAGTTTATATAGGATCTGAGGTATCATATTCTTATACTCAAACACAAAAATAAAACTGAGTCATTCTTATGCAATATTCTAACATTTTATAATAACTTTGGGTACTAAAAGCAACTAGGGAAAATAATCACATAACTACACTGGTCTAAACAACTAGACAATCACACATTCATGTCTGGTGTCATGTCAACACTTCACCTCCGCTTCCTCAGCACATTCACTATCAACAAGGACACCAAATGCCAACTGCTCAATATCTTTGTTTAGCATATAAACTAGTTTTTCAATTTCCCTGAAACCATGGAAGTTTTGAGTTAAATATTCTCTTCTATGGAGCTTGACATCTTTATGTGATAAACTCGGGTTTCAAAGCGATAGTGGCTTGGGTTTGAAACTCGGCCAATTACTCAGTAGGTAAGTAACCTGGACAAATTACCCTAACTCTTTAAACCTTCCTTTCCTCAGCTACAACCTGGAACTAAGACATGGTACCTGCTTCACAGGCTGTAGTGAAGATCAAATGACATAAAGCATATGCAGTTTTAAGTACGAGGCCTGGGACAGAGTAAGGACTCAATAGACATCAGCCTGCTGAGCTCATAATTCACACACACACACAATCTCTAAGGCTGGACTCTCTTCTCCTCTTGGCTCAGGATTTAATCTTGCTATCTACAGATGCTTCAAATCCTTCCATCTTCACTGTGTATTTTCTCTACATATATATACAGACAGGCATGATTCTCTCATCGTGTTTCCCATTCCCCATAGAGGTTTCTGCTCCTGCCATTCTACTTAAATTGACCACTGACCTCCATCTTTAAGTTAAAGACCCTTTCCTGGTTTGCATCCTCCCTGGCCTCTGCATAATGTGGCTAACTGACCTCTTCTTCCTCCCCTCATTCCTCATTCCTCTCCAAGGTGACATACTGCTATTCATTTCAGTTCTCCACCTGACCACAGCATGTTTTCTCCACCCGTACTTCTTTCTGCCTCCTAAATCTGGGTTGTCTTTGAATTCCATCATTAGGTTCCCATCAGCTTGGACATCTGACCCACTCTCATGGCTTCATGCAGCAGACGACCCTTCACACAATGTCTGCAGCCCCTGTCCCTCTGCAAAGCTCCAGTCTTGCATTCAGTCTGATACAAGAAGAAAAACACCGACTTAGTCTTAGCCTGCCCTTCGCCTATGTTGCCTAGCCACATGTGATGATTTCTGGGCCTCCATTCCTCACTTATAAAGGATGCCCTTTAAAGTTCCCTGAAGTCCTCAGATATTCTGAAATTCTAATGTTCACAGCAGCAGCATCCACCCAGGTGCTCAAGACAGAAATCTGGGTGTTGTCTTTTAATTTTCCTTACTTTTTGCCTTTTCATCACTTTCCAAGACTCTGTGAGCCCAATTCTTGAACACCTTTCAAGTGTACCCCTTCTTACATCATCCCCATTGTCACTGTCTGGGTTCAGGTCACCATGTTTCCCTCACTGGCCAAACCCCACTCCCACCTACATCCTCCTGGCTGGCCTCCCTATCTGCATTCTTGCTTGGCCACATGGCATTCTCCACACTGAAGCTAAATTACCCTTCCTCAGACACAAACTTGACCATGCCACGTGTCTGCCCCTTACTCATCCCCCAATCGTGGAGACCTTCCCATCTGAGTGGGACCCCACTCCCTTAGATCCTGTGCAGGTTCCCCTCACAGCACTTCACACCTGCACATATGCTGTATTCTTTGATTTCTTTACTTGTCTGACTGTTCCCAAGTGGTGGTAAACTCCTTATTAAAAAAAAAGCAAGCTGATTTATTCATTTACACATCCCCAACACCTGGGACAATAGTGTTGGCTGACTGAATGAATGGATGAATCGAATCTCCAAAATCAGGAAAGTGACCTCATCTATGATTAGTTACCTTCTTTACATTCAGCTTCCTCAATATCACGGTGTTCCTTGGTCATTACTCATGAATTCACTGTCTGTGCTTTAATATCCTTGTTAAAGGACTTGTAAACACCTGGCTTTTACTTACCCCTCATTTGCTTAACAAATATTTGTCAAGCATCTATTACTTATGTGCCAACAAGTATTATAGGTAGCAGAGAACAAGATAGGCCCCTGCTCTCAAAGTACACTCTAGAAGAGGCAGACACACACCATGCACTAAGGAAAAATATCAGATGGCGGCAGGTGCTCTGTGGAGAACTGCAGCAGGGGGATGAGACAGCAAAGAACATGCCTGTCTTTCTGAGGAGGCATCATCTGAGTGAAGATCTGAGAAAGAACTCTCAGAAAATGAGTGAAGAACCTTCAGGCAGACTGAAGAGCAAAAGGGAATGAGCTTGGAGTATCTCAAGAAAGAAAAGGCAGCCAGTTCAACTAGTAGGGTGGGAAGGTGGCACAAGACAGAGGGTGGAGCATGCAGGACCAGCAGGTGAGGAGCTGGAGTTTTATTTTAAGTTGCTAATCCTAAGCAATAGGAAGCTGTTGGGTGGTTTTTCCCTGGAGGTGACAATTTCTGTAGGGCCCATTAGTTTCTCACTTCCTTCTGATTTCTGCCCAGATATCTCATCAGAGAGCCTTTCCCTGACCACCCTACTGAAGAACAACCTCCTCCTGCCTTGGCCCTGCTCTGTCCCTTTAGCCTGCCTTCTTTATCTTCAAGGAACTTAGCACCACCTGATGTTATGTATTTGTTTTTTTGATGGTTGACTTTTTCTCCCCACCAAACTGTGAGCCCTGTGGGAGCAGGGACTTTGCTTTTCAAAGCCATATCCCAAATGGCTAGAAGAGTGCCAAGCATGCAGCCAGCAAGCAATAAAAATTTGATGAAGTTGAATGAATTAGTCTGATTTATATTTTAAATAGATTACTCTGGCTGCTGTAGGGACAATGAATTTGTGGGAGTCATGAACCAAAATAAAGAAGCAGAAGGCTTTCACAGAGTCCCTGAGAAAAGGTAAAAGTGGGGGAAGGGGAGGGGAGGGGGAAAAGTGCTACTGAGGGGTAATAAAATCATACAGAGTCCCTGGATGTGAGAATGTTAGCATGGCCATATGATTCCAGAGTAGTTAATAAACAGGGTTGGGAGCATTAAAAAAAATGGATATTTTTAGAGGTTGATATATCAAGGCATTATTCTTATAAGTATTTGTATGTTACCCAGGTAGAGCTGATAAATTGAAGCGAATCTGTTGGAGTTTAATTTGACAAAATCTGTTAACAATAGAAATATGCCCCCTCACCTAACAATTTCATGGCTAGAAATTTATCATTTATAAATACTAACAACAGAATGTTAAAATAAATGCAAGGGTGTTCACCATGACATTTCCTGCAATATCTCCAAACTGGAAACAATGTAAAATACCCATCAATAGAGGACTTGTTAAAAAATTTTTTTTGAATGTTACACAGCTATTAAAATAAGGAAAGAGTGTCAAGATATATTATGTATTTAGAAAGACCTATAGATTTTTAAATGCACACACATTTACACAATATTGATATTGCTATTGATTATACAGCAAAAAAAAGAAAGAAAGGGAAGTGAGATAAACACTGCTATAGATATAAACTTCTTTTGAAGGATATTTTAAAAACTTATGCAGTAGTTCATGCATTGAAAAGGGAATGGAGCAGTAAGGGTAAGGGGCAAAGAGAGAATTTTACTTTCCTTGATATATCTTTTTGAATTATCTGATATTTTAGAAACTTGTATTTTACTTTTTAAAATAAAAAAAATCAGATCTCTTTTAGACAACTAACAGAATAAACAAGAATGTACTGACATATTACTACTTATTTTCTCATTTTATGGGGAGAAGCACCAATGATTCACTTATACACACACACAGGAAATGAACATAAACATGTACGTATGTGGATGAAAAACATATTTGAATACTCTATCAAAATACAGTGGGATAAAACAAATGTCTTTGATTAGAACCCAACACACAGAGCACACATTACTATGTGACCTTCTGTGTCAGAGCCAAGGTTTAACTTGTGGTTAACAATGCCTGTGAAGCTCTATTTGTGAAAGGTTTCCAAGACTGCTTGATGCAGCCTAGCTGAAAGTGCTACACTGACCATCTTTTGCTCTCAAAGGAAGCATGAACTGTTCATTGCTTCCTCATGAAGCATCCTTTGGCCCGTAATAGCTGTGCAGCTGTTTAACATTAAATGACAAGTTTCACTCCCGAGATGTCAGTACTCTCATTAAAGCTCTGAGGGATCCCAAGGGAAAGTCACTGTCCAAAAGTAGATGTGCATCATTTTTCTATGTCAGCAATTAGTTTATTTATCGTATTTGTCCAGGAGCCTATGCAACAAAATGAACAATTATCCAGGAAATTATCTCATAAATCCTTAAGAAGAGTACTTCATGGTACAGATTTTATTCTCCTCTAAACTATATTATACACAGATAGTTCTTCCAAAGACAAGTCATTATTCTGCCTTTTCTTTAATCACCCACCTACTCCACCCTGTAACTAAATCTAATGGGTACCCCTTAGAGGGAGGCTTTGTTTACACAGTTCACTATCTCTGTTCTAAATTATTTCTAACCTCAGGAATGTCAAATGTTTACCACATCCATTTTTTTCAGTTGCAAATGTACTTCTAAAGCAAGTATTCTAATTACCATTTATTAGGAAGTCACAGAATAGTTCAGTATTTTGCAAGTGAATCCAGGAGAAAAACAGAAAGCTAAACTAAGCTCAATTTAGGTGAGGTTAAACACCTCAGGCCTAAACACACAGAGGGAGCTGGCTGCTGGCCCTCTGGAGTCAGGCATTGTGATGTTAACAGCCACAAAGAAAAGAACCCAGGGAAGGAAAAGAAAATTACCTGCCCCAACTAAAACTAGGACAGTGTTCAACAATTTTAAAGACCATAGAGGGGCATATAATATACCAGGTTTAAAGATATTAGTTCAACTCTAGGTGATCTGCATTTTCTATCCAATCAAGACTTGAAACGGAAGTTTTATACTAAAAAGCTCTAACCTGAAACAAAAACACATTAAGCTACATAGCAACATTAAAGCCCATGAAGCCCCTGTTAAGAATGGAATTTAACTGATGAAGGAAGGGGTGGGATGGTAAAGAGAAGAGAGGCTCATAAGAAATCAAGCCTGGGGCTGGAGGTGGGCACTATTCATTGGGGTGACAACTCAGGGAGGTAAAAGGAGACCCACCATGATAGAAAGGAATCCCACAGCACAGAGAAGTGGATGTCTGCTGAGTGAAGACCAGACTCACAGATTTAAGGGAACTCAGCTGATGGCAATGGCTGTCAGAACCAACCAGATGTCAGGCCACACTTTTGCAATGAAATCAACTTTTCAGGAACTCAAAGTATTTACGAATTCACTTGGTAATTACTAACACACTAAAAACAGGTTTTTTTTGTTTTTTTGTAAGGCAGCACCAAGTCCTGTGAAATGCTTCTGAACTAGATTAAACCTCTAAACTAATAATTAGACTAAATTTATATGGAAGAGGTCTCTTGCTCAAACTTGAGTAGTCCTGCTCATTTCAGGAAAGCAACTATAGCACAAAAATGGAAACAAGAAACTCCTGAGACTCAATTTCAGTCCAGGTACCACCTTCTAGGCAGCCTCTAGTCAGGGTACTACTTCCAAAGAGTGTTAAAGGAATTAAGATTATAAAATACTGTGAAGATGAAAAGCACCAAGTCTCACGTCATTTATCATCTGCAGGTAGTTTTAACAGTCTCTGTTTCTCTTATCAGCAAACAAGTTTTTACCATTTTATCCATCTAGGCATTTTGATAGCAGTTATTGCCTTAGTAACTGAATGCTTTTTATCACACAACCAGTTGAAAAGACTGCTTGGCATCTTGTCAAAATGACATGCTGCTACATCGTGTTACAGACTACAAGCGGCTAAAAATTTAGAAGAGGATGATTTTACTTCAAATTGATCAACACGATGCCTGTGATAATACTGTTTATTTTTTATAGTTGGGTGATAAATTGGTAAATGCAATAGCTACAGAAAATTTTGTCATACTGCACAATCATAGATTCAGTATTTTAAGTGCCACTTTGAAAATCAGCATGTTTTTTTCCTAAACACCTCACATGCCTAAATATAAGACGTCTCCCTCTTAAGATTAACCCCAGAAAGGAGAGTGTCACATCATAGCTGATCTCTGCAAAGTCTCAGATCACAGTGGACTCTCCCAAACACCACTGGGGGGAAATAACCTCATTTACTACCAGCTCCGGATGCTCACAGAGGTTGCCTGAAGAACAGAGGCTAAAAAGAAGAGTACAGAAGTATTCCTAAGAATGGGAACTCACAAATGCACTGTTGAATGTTGAAATAAACCATTTACAGATCACTCTAAAGAGCAATATGATAAGTTGTTAAATTATCAGTTGTGTCCTGATATGCTCAGGTTGAGCTGGGAATGGGGACTGGGGGTGGGGGGGTGTCTAGATGCCTTATGTGGGAGGGATCAAATTTCCAGACAGCCTCATACAGGCGTCTACAACGTTCACCTTGCACAACCTGGGATAGAAATGAAGATGATGTGTTCTCCAAAACCACGTTAATGGATGAGTTTTGAGTAAAATATTTCTTAATATGTGAATTCAGTGAAGACCAATATTAATTTATACATAATGTCATTTTGTATATTGATGTGTAAATAAATGAAACAATATTTTACATAGACACTTGGCTTTTTCCTCTATTTCCCCAAAGGTTTACTTACTCAAGTTGGCCATAAAACACTGTTACGAATCTTCTCATTGGAAAAATGGTGAATTCTTATATTTAATATAGCAATATGCCAGAGCATATATACAGCTAATTCTAGTATACTGCCTTACAACTTTTTGGTAACAAAGTGTGAACAAGAAATTTCAAGTATCCTATAAGTTTGGTTCTGAAAAACCATTTTCAAAATGAAAAACAGTTAGGATTCATATAATAATTATGACAAGGCCTGCACCTATATATAGGGGACATGAACAAGACTGGATCAGAAAATAAATTCCTGGGCTGGCATGGGCTTCTTCTTAAACCGAGCTTAGTGTATCTCCCAAAAGATGGTGCCCTGTGATCCTTGCATCTATCCTTTATGAGGTACAGCACTGCAAACTAGGTTTGTGTGCCAATAACAAATCCTGAAAAAGCTCCAGCCAGTGCTGCTGCAGACAATGGCTGTGCATCCAACCCCAGGGAGCACCACTGGCATCAGAGTCACCCTGGATTTGTGTGTTTATAGGACAGTCTTCCAACAGATGGCAGGAAGAGGCATCTTCTTTAATTGGCATGCATGTGCCTTACAGGTACCAACAGCGCTGCCCCAACAGTGTATCTCTTCCAGGAGTAGAAATGTAAGAAATCAACCTCATGCTGATGATCGGTTACTAGTTTAGGAGATGAGAAATGCAATCAAATAAATGATGAAAACTAAAGTTACCTTGTAGATCCCGCAGAACCCCAGGTCCCACACAACAGACAGAGCACTAACTCGAGGACCAGTGGTGATTTCTCCGGCTACTTGCCAGCAGATCTTGACAATTTCTAAAGGATTTGTGAACATCACCTGGGAGCCTCCTGCCTAAAAAGGAGAACAAGAAAACAAAGCATTAAGAGCCATGATACAGAGAGTCAGGAAAAGGTGAGTAATTATTCTCTAGAAGCTCAGAACAGTCTATCCCTAAGAGAATGGGGCTCCACTATGTGTCCCATCAATTAAAACAGTGAGTACAAGTCTGAATCACAACACAGTCACTACTAGGAAGTGTTGGGTAAAGAGGTCCCAATTCTTTAACACTGAGGTTGAAAGGGTGCAAAGACCAGAAAGGGACTTCTGTAGACATCACCAGAATCCTCACATGGACATGGCAAAGCCTTTACCTTGAAGCAGAAACAGGCAGCCACAAGCAACTACCAACTCAGGGGTCAAAGTCAAGGACACAAAGGCACTGATAAATGAAAAACAGCTAGTACAGAAGTAACAAGATACAGATCTGCCTCTCAGAATCGAAAGGGGCAAGGAGGGCAAAGGGACTTGCATGATGGATTTCTTGATTCTGACAAAGATACAAAAACTGCCAGAAAGCATGTAAGCTTAGTTGAAAGTGATTTCTTCTTCTCTTAAAAAAAATCAGATAGATCATCAAACACCATTTTATGGAGTTACAAATTCTTATAAATTTATTTATATATTACCTGTGTATGGAATGCTCTTTCCATATAAGTGGTATTTAAAGTAGTAAAAATATGCATTAAGTCAATTATGGAGTAAACTCTGAACAACTCCAGTTATGTCATTCCAGCAACGGCTGGGTGCCACAACCCCAAGATCATGATTGGTGAAAATTTTAAAGGGAAGTTGTAAGCTATTTCAAAATTAAGCTTGTATTAATTCTAAGCAATTAAGTTTTTTGTTACCTTACTCCAACTTGTTGCTCCTTGTCACAAATATACTAAATTTTTATATCATACAAATCAAGGTTAACCTGCAGTATGGTTCTGAATACTTACTATGTAGTGATGTCAGCAAAGCCAGACCACAGACATGGTGCTTACATTTTATAGCCTAGTAGATGGCTTCATGTTAATAGGCATATTTTGGTTCAACACCATACAAAACTACTCTTTGCTAGATTCTCTTATCCCACTAACCAGTATGTGTGCCCTTATAAACAGTCTTAACTAATCAAAATCAGGTACAAAGATATCTTGGAAGTACTGTTTATAGTAGGTAGGAATGAAAACTGGGAAGATCCTAAATATCCAAAGGTAGGTGAGTGATGGATTAAGCAAATTAAGTGTTCATACAATAAGACACTATGCAGTCAATAAAAACATAATGAGAAAATGTTCAATATATATATAGTTAGATAAAAGCCCTCATATTTTTAAAGTACACATATGCCTTCTCTCCCTTTCTCCACGTGCAGTTTGAAACCATCCTGTACCCCAGAAAAGCCAAGTTCTTTAATGCTCATTCAATATTGTTGGATAGGATCTTTTTATTTTACTTTTATATTTTTATTGAGAAATCTTCACCCACATATAGTCCAACCACAGTATACAATCAATGGCTCACAATATCAATACATAGTTGTATATTTATTACCAAGATTATTCTTAGAACATTTGCATCACTCCAGAAAAAGAAAAAGAAGAAAAACACTCATACATCCCCTATCCCTTACCCCCTTTCTCATTGATCACCAGTATTTCAATCTACTCAATTTTTTACCCTTTATAGCCCCCCCACCAATTATTTATTTTTTATCCTTGTTTTTTTTACTCATCTGTTCATATACCCTGGGTAAAAGAAGCATCAGATTGGGCGGTATCTTTTTTATTGTTTCCATGGAGATGTGACCCAACCAATTGTGGGAGCTACCTTTTGATTAGGTAGTTTCCATGGAGATGTGTCTCCACCCACCCAAGGTATGGTTGCTTACTGGAGCCCTTTAAGAGGGAACGATTTTGGAAAAAGCTTGAGAGCCAACAGAGACCACACAGCCAGAGATACTTGGACCTGCAGAAGGAAACTGCCCCTGGTGACGCCATGTGAAATGAGGAGAGAAAGCCAGCAGATGTCGGCATGTGCCCTCCCAACTGACAGGTGTGTCTAGAAGCCAGAGACCCCAGCAGATGCCAGCGAGGTGCTTTCCCAGCTGACAGAGGTGCTCTGGATGGCATCAGCCTTTTTTGAGTGAAGGTAACCTCTTGTTGGTGCCTTAATTTGGACATCTTCATGGCCTTAGAACTATAAACTTGCGACTTAATAAATTTCCTTTTTAAAAGCCGTTTCATTTCTGGTATACTGCATTCTGGAAGCTTACAAGCTAACATACTCCAACAAAAAAGATACACCAAAGTGGTACTTGTGAGATGGGGGATTACAGATGTTTTGGTTTTTCTGTGGTATTTTTTATTTCTTCTAAATAAATCATGTACTATTTCTATAAAGAAAAATGCTTTTGTATAACTAATCTATTTATGACAGTAAAAAAAAAACCAAAAAGCATAGAAAAGTATTAACCCACTATCTCCCAAATCAAATTGTCTTTTCACTTTTACCAATGTTGTATTTTAAAATAAGCTACAATTATTCTCAAAAACATGCATGGATTATCCCTCTCCACACATGAAAACTATTCAGAGGCAACAGTATTCTCCTCAGTTTAGAACGACACAAACTACCTGCGCTTTGCCTGCCTCCATCACATTTTGCCATCACCTTCATCTCTCTTAGGCAACTCTAATGAGGCAGGCTGAACACAGTTGTTTAAAAAACCAAAACCAAAACCAAAACAACCGACCTGGCATTCAGTTTGGAAAGGCCCCCAAAAGGTCTTTTGAAAGTAGGAAGCAGAGCTGGAGCCCATACACCCAGGGGACTGAAGATGGCTTCCTCTGATTGCCTGGACAGCGTTCCATTTCCAACGCTCCACTGCTCAGCACAGCTCAGCTCTCCTCTGGGTTTGAGGGTTCGTGCACCTACGGGCAGCAAGAACTGCCCCCACCCTCATTTCTACAGCACTTGGGCTTTTTGAGGGTTTGCACCTACAGTTTTTGACATGTCCTATAGGTAGTTAAGGTTTTCAGAACAGAGATGAAACAGACCTTGCCTTGTAACTGTGTGTAGGGTGCAGCCAGATTGGGAAACACGTCATCTGGTGCTCCAGGGTCAGAGCTACTTTCATATAAAAATGAAAACAAGTTAAATTAAAAAAAAATTTTTTTAACTTAAATACATTTTATGAGGCACCATGCAGAGAAAGATACCGAGTTGGAATTAGACTGCAGGTTGATTTTTAAAAACTCAAAAGTTGGTAAGAGGGGAAGATGGAGGATTAGGGAGGGCCAAGACTCAGTCCTCCCACCAAAACAACTATTAAACATGCAGGAAATGCCTAAAACAACTATGTTGAAACTCCAGAGGCCAGAAGACGACTTTACAGCATCCAGGGAAGAGCAGGAGGAAGACAGATAAATTATGGTCAACAGCAGTAAACGCTCTCTTCACACAGTGGCTACCAGCGCCCATCCCCAACACTTGCATCAGGCTGCTATGGGGTCCAGTCCCTGGCTAGCTGCTGGTGACAGAAAGGGGTGTAAAAATCCTCTTCCCCAAGAACAGGGGTGGGCACGGCTTAGCTTAGATCACAGCTTTTGATAAGTGAACTTGGATTGCTGGGTGCTGGCTCTGAGGGCAGCTTTTGTTTCAACCACCCCAGACAAAGGCAGTGGCAGGCATTATTTGAACCCTCCCAGGACAGGGGCAGAGGTGATGGAGATTTACAGACACAGCCCTTCCTGAAGGTGGCAAGGGACAGTTAGCTGAAGGACTGCATTTGCTGGGCAGGCCAAGAAAGCTCAGCTTGAGGCACCATCAAATAAACTTTTGATACCTTTTCTGATTCCCATACCAGGGCACTCTGGAACTGGTCTGAGCACCCCTTTCATGAGTCCCTGGCCCTGTTTTGGCTGGGAAGGGCTGATAGGAAAAGTCCTCTCTGGGATTACCCTCCTCCCAGAATGTGCCTTCCATACAAAGGTAGCATGAGACAACAAAAGGAGTGTCAAAAAATGTAGAAGTGGGTGCTTGGAAATCTATAGCTTTTTTGTATATATGTTATTGTTCACAAAAAAAGAGGGGAAAAAAGTCGATAGTGATGATAAAAAAGTATTTAAGCCCTCTAGCCTCCTATATTCTGGAGCAGTTAGAAGGAATAATATGAGAGGATCATATGGTAGCCCATGACAAACTATTGCTTTGTTATTTCTTTACTTTGTATATATGCTATACTATACAATAAAAAAGTTTGAAAAACAAACAAAAAGCTGTAGAGGTGGACAGTCTGGGACAAAGGCATGCTGGTATCAAATTTCCTGGAGACAGAAGTCTATGTCCTGGGAGACAAAAGGGACAACCCAACTCCTGGAAACAGAGGAACTTCAAAACAACAAATAAACAAGGGCCATGGTGGCTCAGCAGGCAGAGTTCTTGCCTGCATGTCAGAGACCTGGGTTCAATTCCCGGTGCCTGCCCATGCAGACAAAAAAAAAAAAAAAAAAAAAAAAAAAAAAAAAAAAAAAAAAAAAAAAAAAAAAAAAAAAAAAAAAAAAAAAAAAAAAAACAACCAAAAACGAATAAATAGAAGCCTAGGAAAAGACAAACGCCCAGAAAGACAGGGAACACCCTGCACACTGTATTTGGCTGGGTCAACCTTCCAACTAAGAGCGCTGAAGCTCAAGAAAATCTCTGTCTCACCACTACTGGTTTCAAAACCAAGAAACAAATATCCCAGGAAGTAAATCCCAGAATTAAAAATGTTAAATATTCAAATGTACAGTGTGCAAAAGGATAGGAGACAAACAAACAAACAAACAAACAGGAAATGATGTACCATCCAGAGAAGAGGATAAAAGTACAGAAAACACCAACAAAGGTGAGGAGAATATGGACATACTGACTAAGGGCTTTTAAAAAAATAATCTTAAAAATGTTCAAGGACTTGAAGGAAACTAAGAGAAAGAAAAAATAAGAGTGTAAGAGAAGAAACTGTAAAAAGGAGCCAAAAAGAACTACTGTAGTTGAAGGCCACAATTACTGAAATGAAAAATGTCCAGGGGGGTTTCAAGATCAGACTGGAGCTGGTAGAAGAAAGAATCAGTGACCTTGAAGACAAGACACTTGAAATGAGTCAGGCTGAGGTGCACAAAGAAAAAAGAAATATTAAAAGCAAAAATAGCATAAGACAGTAATGGGACACCATCCAGTGGACCAATATGCACATTATGGGAGTCCAAGAAGGTAAAGAAAGAGAAAGGGGCAAAAGGAATAGTCAGAGAAATAACAGAGAATGTCCCAAACTTAGCAGAAGACAAGAATATGCACATCCAAGAGCTCAGAGAACACCAAATAGGATAAACATGAAGAATAATGCATCCAGTCATACA
>PVIY010041885.1:0-21322 GCA_004026745.1 Myrmecophaga tridactyla | reverse complement strand
CATAAAAGGTGGAGTAGCCATGACTCTCCTGGATGATTAAATCCCGGCTTTCAGTTTGTTTTCAGTTATACATATATGACCTACCATCTGTTTTGGTCCCGTGATCCAGAAGTCCTTGTTTGCATCTATTCTGATTTCCACTCTGGCTTGCTTCCTATTATGGTAGCCTGCCTCCCTTGCCCCCTCCTGCTCTGAGACTCTATCATATTCATTGTGATCAGGGAGCCCATTTCAGAGGCAGCATCTGTACCTTTGTCCCTGGCCTGCTTCTCTGATGCTTTTCAAATATGCTAGTATTTTTATCACTAATGTATTTTTCAATGCTGTGGGGAAAGGAATGGCCTCTGGACTGTCATGGGAAACAATGTTAGGGTGTATGTGAATAGATTATACCTGATAAATCAACTTCAACATTATCTCTCTAAATCTTTGAATTTCTTCTTCTACATTTTACCAAGGAATTGTTACTATCTTATCTTCTTTTAGCCCAGGTCATTGCTGAGTTCAGGTTTTGATCCACCAAGAGAGCAACTAATTAGCACCACTCTCAGTTGCCTGAGCATGATGTTGAATCCAGAATCTTTGCCAAGAGCACCTGTCTCAATTAATTCTGCTCCAAACAAAATTATATTTCTCCCTCCCTCAGAAAAATACTGAGGTTTTTGCTGTTATAAATTCTCACAGGAACTATCCACAGTTTTGCTGTTACTAATTAGAAAATTCTTTTAATTCTTTTGACCTGTAAGCCTTATACTCTTGGTATAATTACTTTGTAATTGACCCTCTGTAACATGTTGGGATAGTTCTTCCAAAGCAAGATAAGTTGCAGCTCCCACTTTATTAGGAAAGAAGCACGCTTATTCACCGCTGGTGGGAATATAGCATGGTACAGCTGCTGTAGCAGATAGCCTAGTGGTTCCTCAGGAAGCTAAGTATAGGATTGCCATATGATCCAACAATCCTGCTACTAGGAATATACTTGGAAGAACTGAAAGCAGGGAGCAAACAGACATTTTCACGCAGATGTTCATTACGGCTTTATTCACATTGCCAAAAGATGGAACCAACCCAAGTGTCCATCAACTGATGAATGGATAGATGAAATGTGGTTAATACATACAATGGAATATTATACAACTGCAAGATGGAATGAAGTCCTGATGCATGTGACAACATGTTAACCTTGAGGACATTATGTTGTGCGAAGTATGATTTCACTAATATGAACTAATTATAATGAACAAATTCATGGAGTTAAAATCTAGGGTATAGGTTACTAGGAGATATAATGAGGGTAGGGTATGGGAAGCTGTTGCTTCATTTGTGCAGAAGTTTTAAGAAGGCTGATTGTAAATGTTTAGAAATGGATAGAGGTGGTGGTAACACATTACTGTAAGTGTAATCAACGGTGCTGAATTATGGGTGTGATTGAAATGGGAAGCTTTTAGGGTCATGTATGTCACTAGACGGAAAGCAAGAGGATAAAACATGGGTCTTTAAAACATAGAGAACCCTGTTGTGGATGATGACTGTGGCTAAATAATACAAATGTAAGGATGCTCTTCCCCGAACTAGAATAAACGTACATTGCTGTCACATAAGGTGGTATCTGGGAAAAATACAACTAATGCAAACTATGGGCTATAGTTAACAGTAATATTGTAATGTTCTTTCATCAGTTTTAAAAAAGGTACCATATTCACATTAAGTATCAATTATAGGAGGTTTTAAGGGTTATGTGAGTTTTCTTTTTGGAGCAGTGAAAATGTTCTCAAAATGATTGTGGTGATGTACCAAAAAGCCATTGATTGTATACTTTGGATGATGAATTGTATGGTGTGTGAATAAGACTGTTTTTTTTTAAAGAAATAAGCTCAACATTTGATAGGCCTTTAGATATTGGAAGTAACATATGCCATATTGGGTTGTGCTGTTCTGACTCAGTGAGTAAGCCATAAAGCTGTTAGCTTTGACTGGGGCCCAGAGCAAACAAGGGGTCTTCAGCTTGTTTAGGCTCCAGTGCAACCAGCTCTGTTTTTGTTTTTAGACCCAAAAATATCATAGCTGATCAAGATGTTGTATGAAGCCCTGTAGAATTTCATGTTAGAAGACTCACAGTGAGAACCCTAGGGTTTTGGAGTAAAGCTATTCTCTCTTCAGCGACTAATGATCTTTCTTTTGAGAAAGCTTTTAGCTAGATTGGGTTATGGTCATCACCGAACACCTAATCTTGGGATACCAGTGACTTGAGCTGTCCATCATGAGCTGGAAGTTGGCTGATCCACTTATTATAAAATCATGTTGGTCTGGGGTCATTCCATTATTAAGTGGGGGTGATTTACCGAAAGAGATCTGACACAGACATGACCTGAAGGCACCAGTAAATTGAGTAAACCATTGCTGGGTCACATTCTGCCATTCTCCCACTTCTGCCTCAATCAACAATTTTGGCCTGGTGGTGAGTTCCCCATGACCAGTTGACAGAGAAGGAAAAAAGGTCTATCCTGGTTTAAGTATTCTGGCGTGAGCTGGAGGTAACTATATAAGCACTACAGCTCCATTCAGGGGAGACCCCGAAGGACAGTTTAGAGGGGGATCATCCCCACAGAGAGCTGAGTGGCACATATAGTGGTCCACATTGCATGGAAGATGAGATATCCTGAGGTGAGGATATTTACTCTGATTAATGAGCAGCAGCTAGTGGTTGGGGCCATATGGTTAGGGACTTGGAAAGAGCAAAACTGGAAGCTTAAGGAAGAGTTACATGGATGTACCTCTCTATACAGACCCAAAATACAAGAATATTTGTGTTATGTGAATGCTCATCAAAGACCTCACTGCAGGGGAGACTCAATAATCAAGAGGACGTGATAGCTTGCCCAGGGAGAATGTCAGCCAGCAGCTTTTCCCAGTGACTCAAAGGGCTCTTGTACTAGGTAGCATTTGTGGAAGGTGCAGAGGTTATGTATGGGCTCAATTACATAAGCATCTGTTTGCCAAGGCTGTCCTGGCTACACTGCTGCTAACTGCTGACTGTGACAGACACAGAGGCCAAACCTGGACCTTTGATACAGAACCAGTTCCTTGGGTGGGGCCAGCTGGCTGTACATTGATAGATCATTTACACTGATTCCTTCCATCATGGAGGGGGCACTGATTTTTACTCACTGAAGCAGATACTTTATTCATTCAAAAATATTTATAAAGTACCGACTATGTGCCAGGCACAGTTTTAAGTGTGTTGGATACATCAATGTACAAAACAGACAAAGTTTGTCGCTTGTGAAAAACTTACTATCTGGAAGGGGGAGAGAGACAATAAGCATAACAAATAAGTAAATTTTATACTATATTTGAAATATGGAATAACATAGAGATTTCTACTATGGGGAAAAGAAAAAGTAGAGCAGGGCGAGAGAGATAGAGAGTGCCGAAGATGAGGGGAAAGGCGTTTCCAAAGTTATATGTGATTCAGAGTTGGTCTCATGGGGAGGCAGGTATTTGAGGAAAGCCTTGGTGGACATCTGGGGGGAAGCACATCCTAAGCAAAGGGAACATTAGTGCAAGGCCCTAAGTGATATAGATGTGGTGAGTGGTAGAAGCAGCAGTGAGGACAGAGTGACTGCCATGGCGAGGCCAGCAGGGAGTAGGAGATAAAGTCAAAGAGACGATTTGATCTGTGGGGGCAGATCAGGTAGAGCCTTGTGGGCACTTAAGGACCCTGGCTTTTTCTGTAAGCAAACAAAGAGATATGGAGAGATTTTGAGCAGAAAAGTGCTGTGAGATGATTACAGTGCTAAGATTAGGCAGGAAGAAGTAAAGGGGCAAAGAAAGGAGACCTGTTAGGCAAGCCGCTGTTGCAATAGAAGTGAGAGGTGATGGTGCCTCAGGCAAGAGTGGAAACATAGAGGTGATGAATTGAAGTGATATTCTGGATAAAGAAAAATTAACTTTTTATTATGGAAAATTAAAAACATTTAGAAGAAGAGAGTAGTATAAGCTCTCTTTTCTCCCACAATGTACCCATCACTCAGCTTCAGAAATGAACAGTTGCTCAATCCCGTCTCATCTATACCCCAACCACTGCCTACCTACCTTTCCCTCATGGGATAACTTCAAACCAAATCATATCATTTAATCTACAAATACTTCAGTCTGAGCACTACAAAAAAGAGTATTATTTAACAAATAAAAGCATATTATTGTAATGCTATCATTTATACCCCAAATCCTCAATGAGTTCATAATAGCAGGTACCAAGTGATCTTTTTTTCTTAACTTCATTTGTTTGAGCCAAGATCCCTACAAGACCTGTCCATTCCTTTCAGTTGTTATGTCTCTTGAGTCTTTTTAACTTTATAGGCCTTACCTCATTCTTTCTTTCTTCCTTCCTTTTTTTTTTTTTTGCCATTTAGTTTTTGAAGAAACCAGGTCGTATGTCCTGTAAAATTTTTCAACAGTTTGGATTTGCTGATTGAATCCCCATGGTGTTCCTCGGTCCCATGTATTTCCTGTAAACTGGTAGGAAGATCTGAACATTGATTGGATTGAGGTTTAAAATTCTGGACACACATACTTTGTGGCTGGTATTGGGTGCTACCATAGGAGCCACATGATATTTGGCAGCCTGTTTTGTCATGCTAACTTTGATCAGTAGGTTCAGTGTGAACCATCCAGACAAAATGGTAGTTTTAAGATTCTATAATTCCCTCCTCATTTATTAGCTGGAATTCTACAAAGAAGAATTTTTCTTACATCAACTATTTGGTAACTCAATGCTACAGTTGAGAAAGGCAGCCCCATTTCCTTTGAATAAGAAATGGTAGCTGGGGTCTATAAGCTGTGGAAGGATGCTGACTGGTCATTGTTTCTTGGCCTTTTCAATAGACAGGGCTATGAACAACATGTTTTTTTTTAAAGGAAGATTTTATCTTAGTGTATCCAGATAGGTCCAATTCAAATTTAAGTCTTCAGGGTTGTTACTTAAAGTTTTAATTTTGAACAACTAAAAATTTTAATTTGTATTTCTTTCCTCTAATACTAAAAATCTTTGCCCCTAGTGACAATAACATAATTACTTTTTGCTTCTGGAAACTCAGCCTACAGCTGAATTCTTTTGTCTGCAACTGATTCCTGACAGTGTAGGCAGTATTAAGAGGGGGTAAGAACTATGAATTGTCTTTTATATTTGGTATAGTTTATTAGTAGTAGTTATTATTAGTTTATTATAGGATGCCACTCACAGTTAAACCAACTGATGCAGATGATATTCCAGGGATGGGATCGTTGTAGATTTATTAAACTGAGACTTGGCTTACTCAGTCTTTTCTGTCTCTGTCTAAAGTACAATTCCCCAAGATCTGTGCTTCTGCCTCTTTAATAGCAGGCTCTCTCCTTCTTCATTCCCCCTCCCTAAACTGGACTCCAGGGGACACATTGGATCAGGCAGGTACCTAAGATGTTTTCTTAACTGTGAATCGTGGTCATTCTAGTGAAGTCTTCCAGGGGCTATCATATCACACTTGAAAATGGATGAATCAGGACTCCAGGGAGTGAATGCACATGGGTGAGAAGAATTGGAAAGTTGCAACTAGTGAGTTTCTACAGGGATCCTGGAGACTCGACTGAGCCAAAGCCTCTAGATTGAGAACAAGTCATGTGAGTAGGACATTTTCATAACCTTCTGTGGCATCTTCATCCTTAGAGCTGACATTTCCAGCTGAGTCGCCTGGGAGCTGTGTCTTCAACTCAGAGTAGACAACTGGAACATGCTGGTATAGAAAGAGTACAGAAGAAGAACTGGAAAAGAGAGGGGGAGTATGGAGCTGCAAGTAGTAATGGGAGAAAGAATAAGAAATAAAACTTACCTGGTCTTCTGGAGGAGTCCCGGAAAGACTGGCTGTGGAGGGAAAGGAAACTGCTGAGCTATGGGAATAAGACCACACTTAGAACCTAGTCTGATAGTTTATTCCCCAGAGCTGAGAGTCATTGGGCCTTTTCCATTGATTGTCATATTTCCCCACCCCTAACCCTAACATGCCCTGCAACATACCTGATTTTCAGTTTTACCATTTATCAGTCCAGTCCTCTAGAGATTACTTTTCTCTAAGTTTTAATTATTTTTTCTCTAAATTCAGCATTTCTATCCCACCCCAACCCAAAAGTCCCATCCCTGACTGATCCATAAGTACTTGTTATAATTCTCAATACACAAACTCTGTGATAAAAACTCTCTATTACATTATCATGTTCCAGTTCTTGATTTGTTCATTGCCATGGTTTCTTGGAGAGAGTCATAGTGAGAGGAAAGCTTAGCAGTTCTCATCAAACACATCAGAAACTTAGAGTCCCAGAGAAGGAGTTAGACTCAGCATAGCCACATAGTAATTTCATGGAGAAATGGAGCCTGAAGAAGGATACATCTCGGAGCACTTGAGATTTCTCTCTTTTTCACCATATTCATCCCAGAGAACTTTTGGGTCACAAATCTTTTAAATGATATGATGAAAGCTATGTACTTTACCCCCAAATCAATGTTCATATGCATAGAATGTTGCACACAATTTCAGGGACTTCATGAAAATCTTGAGGAATAGGTGAATAAACCTTGCTACAGATCATTAACGTATT
Source organism: Myrmecophaga tridactyla (assembly GCA_004026745.1). NCBI lineage: Eukaryota > Metazoa > Chordata > Mammalia > Pilosa > Myrmecophagidae > Myrmecophaga > Myrmecophaga tridactyla. The sequence goes on along the minus strand of PVIY010041885.1, from coordinate 14,692 downwards.
GAGTGCCTGAAATATAACTAGTGTATCAACAGAGAGTTCAGCTGAAATGGTGTTTTGACTATACGTCAAGGGGGGAGTGTAAAGAACAGCAGAATGATCAAGGTAGCTCTGTAAAATAAGATGCACTCAGTTAACCCAGACAAGTTGGTGGCACTTTTAGCTCTACCATTCGAAGAGTCCTGAATTAATGGGGATGGCTAAGAAAGCAAAACGACAGACAAAGCAGTGATCAGGTGATACATGTTGGGCAAATATAGTAACAAGCACGTCAAGCAGCAAATATCATAGTCAACAGATGACTTGGCCTTATTTTTGTCTTTTACTGGCTTTTTGATCTTGGGAAATTCCTTAACCTCTCTAAGTCTTATTCACTTCATTTGTAAAATAGATTCAGTATCTGATTAAACTTAAAATTCTTAATAGGCACAAAGACACTGATGATTTTAAGCAAGGAAACTAAATTAAAAGCAAGCAGAAGGAAGGAAATAACAATGATTAGAGCAGAGATAAATGAAATGGAGAACAGTAATAAAATAGAGTCAACAAAATTAAAAGTTGGTACTTTGAAAAGATCAACCAAATTGACAAATCTTTAGCTAGACTGATGAAGGATAGAAAGAGTACAAAATAACTAAAATCAGAAATAAAAGAGGGTCATTATTACTGACCCCACTGAAACAAAAAGGAGCATAAGAGGATGCTATGAACAATTGTAGGCCAATAAATTAGATACCCTAGATGAGATGCAAAAATTCTTAGAAACACACAAACCACTTACACTAACTTAAGAAGAAATAGAAGCTCTCAACTAACCAATCACTAGTAAAGAGATTGAATCAATAACAAAAAATCTCCCAAAAAAGGAAAAGCCCAGGACCAGAATGCTTCACAGGGGGATTTTACCAAAAATTCCAAGAAGAATGAATACCAATCCTGCTCAAACTCTTCCAAAAATTTGGAGAGGAGGGAACACTCCCTAATCCATTCCTTGCAGCCAACATCACCCTCATACCAAGCCAGATAAAGATACCACAAGAAAATAAAATTACAGACCAATATCTTTTATGAAAAATCCTCAACAAAATCTGAGCAAACAGAATCAAATAGCACATTAAAAGAATTATGCACCATGATCAAGTGAGATTTTCTTTGGTATGCAAGGCTGGGTCAACATAAGAAAATTAATTAGGGAAATACACCACATTTAAGTTCAATGAAGGATAAAGAGAACATGATCATCTCAACTGATGCAGAAAACATTTGACAAAATCAAGCACTCCTTCTTGACAAAAATACTTAGAAAACTAGGAACATAAGGAAACTTCCTCAAAACGATAAAGGGTGTATATGAGAAACCCACAACTAACATCCTACTTAGTAATGAAAGACTGAAAGTCTTCCCTTATGATCAGGAACAAGACAAGAATGCCTGCTGTTATTCTACACTGTACTAGGAATTCTTGCTAGAGCAACGAGGCAATGAAAAGAAATAAAAGGCATCTAAATTGGAAAGCAAGGAATAAAACTTTTGCTATTTGCAGATGATTTGATCCTATATGCAGAAAATCCTGGAAAAATCCAGAACAAAGCTCCTAGAGCTAGTAAATGAATTCAGCAAAGTGGCAGGGTACAAGAGCAACACCCCAAAATCAGCAGTGTGACTATACAGAAGCAATGAATAATTGGAAGAAGAAATCTGAAAAAAAAATCCCATTTAAAACAGCAACTAAATGAATCAAATATCCAAGAAATGAATCTAACCAATGATGTAAAGTGCTTGTACACAGGAAACTAAAAAATATTACTAAAAGAAATCAAATAAGTCCTAAATAAATGGAAGAACATTCCTTGTCCACAGGTGGGAAGATTAAATATTGTTATAATGCCATTCTAATCAAAGTGATTTACAGATTTGATGCAATCCCAATAAAAAACTTGATAACCTTCTTTGCAGAAATGGAAAATCTAATCATCAAATTTATTTGGAAGGATAAAGGACCACAAAAAGCCAGAGCTATTTTGAAGTGGAAGAATGAAGTTACAGGACTCACACTTCCCATTCTTAAAACTGATTACAAAACAACAGTAATCAAAACAGCATTGTACTGGCACAAGGACAGACATACAGACCAATGGAATTGAGCTGAGGGTTCAGAAGTCAATCCTCATATTTATGGCCAAATGATTTTTTCAAGGGGGCAAAGACCATTCAACTGGGAAAGAACAGAAGTCTCTTCCACAAATGGTGCTGGGGAAACTGGATCTCCATTTGTAGGAATAACCTCACACCTTATACAGAAGTCAACTACCTCACACCTTGTATGAAAGTCAACCCAAAATGGATCAAAGACATAAATATCAGAGCCAGAACTTTCAAATTCCTAAAAGAAAATGTAGGGAAGCATCTTCAGGACCTGCAATGGTTTCTTAGACTTCACACCTAAAAGACAAGCAACAAAAGAAAACATAGATAAATAGGACAGTCAAGATTAAACATTTTGTGCCTCAAAGAAATTTATCATGAAAGCAAAATGATAACTTACTCAATGGGAAAAAATATTTGGAAATCACATATCGATAAACATTTACTATACAGAATATACAAAGAAATCCTTCAATGTGACAAAAAATATAAGGAATCCAATTTAAAATTAGATAAAAGAAAAAAAGGCTTGAATTGACACCTCTCCAAAGAAAATGTACAAATGGCTAAAAAGCACATGAAACATGCTCAACATCATTAGCTATTAGGGAAATGCAAATCAAAACCAAAATGAGATACCATTTCACACCCACTAGAATGGTTACTATTTAAAAAAAAACAGAAAACTTTAAGTGTTGGAGAGGTTGTGGAGAAGTAGGAACATTCGTTCATTGCTGGAGGGAATGTAAAATGATGCAATTTCTATTGAAGACAGTTGTGGTTCCTCAGGAAGCTAGGTATAGAATTACCATATGACCCAGCAATCTCACTTCGAGTTATAAACTCAAAAGAATTGCAAGCAGGCACTTGAACAGATATTTGCACACCAATGTTTATAGTGGCACTATTCACAATAGCCAAAAGATGACAATAACCCAAGTGTCTATAAACTGATGAAAGATAAATAAAATGAGATATATACATATGATGGAATATTATTCAGCAGGATTGAAGTTCTGATGCATGCGACTACCTAGATGAACTTTGAAGACATCATACTGAGTGAAATAAGTCAGACACAAAAGGAAAAATATTGTTTGATCTTTCTGATAGTAAATAATTTGAGTAAGTAAACCAGCAGATGGGGTTGTGATAGGGAATGGCGAGTTAAGGGTTAAAATGTACAGATTTCCTATTTGGAACAATGGAAATGTTTTGGTAATGGATGGCATTGATGGTAGCACAATATTGTGAACATAATTAACAGCATTGCAATATGTATCTGAATGAATGAAAAGGGAAATGTTAGATTATATATACATATGGAAATAGAATAAAAATTAAAAAGAAATACATGAACTGCACTACACCATGAGCTCTAAGTTAAACCTTGGACTGTAGTTCATAGGACATTATAAAACTATGCTTTCATCAATTGTAACAAATATACCACACCAATGCAAGATGTTAATGATAGGGGAGTATATGGGAATCATGTATTTGATACATGATTGTTCTGTAAACCTACAATATAAGTAATAAAAAAAAATCCCAAGTGAGATACCATATACAGATTTACAAAGGAACTGGAGGAAACCGTTTTTGCCTCCAAGAACCTACATTGATCAACCAGATCAAAGAAGTGTGGGAAGGAAACAGAAGATTTGTTAAAGATATTTCTCTAGAGAGATTTCACAATACATGTGTGATGGTTTGAAATTGTTGTGTACCTCAGAAAAGCTATGTTCTTTAATCCTGATTCAATATTGTTGAGTGGGATCTTTTTCATTAAATTACTTCCACGGAGATGTGACTCACCCAATTGTGGGTGGGACCTTTTGATTAGATGGTTTCCATGGAGATGCGTCTCCACCCATTTAAGGTGGGTAACTTACTGGAGTCTTTTAAGAGGGAACCATTTTGGAAAAAGCTTCAGAGTTGACAGAGCCAACAGAGCCAACATGAAACCCAAACATTTGGAGAAGCAGAAAAGAAAATGCCCCTGGGGAAGCTGTTTGAACTGAGAAGCCAAAGAACCAGCAGATGCCAGCCACGTGCCTTCCCAGCTGAGAGAGGCGTTTGGGACCCATCAGCCTTTCTTGAGTCAAGGTATCTTTCATTGGATGCCTTAGTTTGTGCCATTTTTATGGCCTTAGAACTGTAAACTTGCAACTTAATAAATTCCCGTTATAAAAGCTGTTCCATTTCTGGTCTGTTGCATTCTGGCAGTGTTTAGCTAATTAATACCTATGGGAAATCAAGTAGAGTTCTCAGAAAGGAACTGCCTTAGTACGTGCGCTAAATGATCCCTACCCTAAAGGCTGCTCTGGACCTTAACAGTGCTTAAAAGTCAGCTTTGAAAGGATCTGACCAATACTAAGTAATTTAATTTGCTCCAGAAAATATTCCACATAAATTAAAGGAATACAGCAATCTGAAATTCACATTTCCCAGCTTCCAGCATCTAATAAAAAAATTTCCAGACATGCAAGGAAGAAGAAAGTATGACATACTACCAGGAGCAAAATCAAGCAGAAATGACAGGGACACTTAAGAAAGAAATTATGCCATGTCCATGCAAACTTCTCTGGAGTATAAGAAGGAATAAACACCTCCCAACATTTTTATGGGGCCAGAATTACTCTGATATTAAAACCAGCAGACACAGTATAAGGAACGAAAGAAAAGTTCTCAATAAATTATATTAAATCACCTGACAAAATTCAACCTCTATTCATGATAAAAACTATCAACAACCTAGGAATAGAAAATAAAGTCCTCAAACTGATAAAGGGCATCCATAAAACACCTACAGAGAATAACACACTTAATGGTTAGACTGAACCTTTTGCTATTAAGATTAAAAACAAGGCAAGAATGTCACTCTCAGCACGTCTTGTCAGTATTATACTGGAGGCTCTAGCTAGTGCAATAGGAAACAAAAAGAAATAAAAGGCAAATAATTGGAAAAGGAAGAATTAAAACTGCCTTTATTTTCAGACAATGTGATCATCCAGGTAGAAACTCCATGGAATCTGCAAAAAAGCCACAAACTGGGTAAAAACTTGGCAGTACATGTATATGAGAAAGGCTTGTATTCAGAATATATAAAGAATGCTTACAACTCAGTAATAAAAAGATAAACACTTAGATTTAAAAATGGGCAGAAGTATTAAACAGTTCACCAAAGAGGATATACAGACGAAAGATAAGGACATAAAAAGATGTTCGACATTGTTAGTCATTAGGGAAATGTAAATTAAAATAACAATTAGATATCATGCCCCTTCATGAATAGAAGCTAAAATTAAAAAGATTGACTATACCCAAGGCGGGCAAGAATGTGGGGCAACTAGACATGTTATACATGGCTGGTAGGGATTCAAAATGGTACAGCCACTTTAGAAAATAATTGGGCATTTGCTATAAAATTAAACATATACTTACATTTGATTCAGCAATCTAATACATGTTTATTTGCCAACTGGAAATGAAAACATATGTTCACACAAAGACTTGTATCAAGTGTTTATAGTGTATAGTGGCTCTATTCACAATCACCAAAACCGGGAATAAATCTAGTCTATTAACTAGGGAATGGAATTCTAAGCAATAAAAAATGCTGAACTCATGATACACTAGAACATGGATCAACAGCAAAAACATTATGCTAAGTGAAAGAAGCCAGATACAAAAGACTGCACCATCTATGATTCCACTTATATGAAATTATAGAAAAGCAAAACTCCAGGGACAGAAAGCAGATCAGTGATTGCCAAAAGTCAGGATGGGAGCAGAAAGAGTAACTTCAAAGGGGCATGGAGGAACTTTCTGGGATGCTGGAATTATTCTGCATCATGATTATGGTGGTGAGTATGTGACTATATACATTTGTTAAAATTAATTGAGTTGTACATTAAAAATTGGTGACAACTATTGTGTGCAGATTAAATTTCACTAAAGCTGATTAAAACAATAAATTTGAGTAAAATATAAAATGGAGTGCACCACAGTAAGTCATGTCTCATAAACTTTTGTTTCAGTTATGTGTTGGTATTTGTGTGTGGGGGTGTTGGTATTTATTTGTGTGCATGTTCACACTGGGTAGTAATACAATTTGTATTTCTTATTGTGGATTACAATAAAAATTACTTGAAAGCCACCAATCTACAGGGTTGAGAGAAGTTCTGACTCTCTGCTGGTGGTGGAATCAGAAGAACACTTCTGGGTTGCGACAGGCCTGAAGGGTTTTGCCAGAGCTCTGAAATGTTTCGCATGGACAGATATTGTTCATGAGGGCAAAAGAACAAGCAGGATCCTTGAGCATCTTGGGTCCTGCCCAATAGGGCCTACAGGTACCAGGGGACCCCCAGTAGGAAGAAGCTGCACGTGGTTGCTGGCAATGAGCCCAGTGGAATTAGAAATGCATCTGCTTGTGTCAAAGGAATTTCATGGGAGGCCCCAACAGGGAACCTCAGATGAAGTTGCATATGCACTTCACAGGGGAAACTGCAACTTACATATCCATCAGTTCAGAGGGGCTCCCAGTTACCAGTTGGAGCAAGTCTTTTCCTGCTTCTTTCTCCAGCATCTCCTCGCCATGTGCCAACCAGGCTAGTAAGGGGAAGCAGAACAGAGGAAGCGAGAAGAAGCCAACTCTGTCCTGTCTTCCCCCTCCCTGCTGCCCCTCTCTGCTCCCATCCTGAAGTTTGCCCGAATTAGAGGATGGGAAAGTTTTGATAAACACCTTGAACCAGATAGTCTAGCATTACTGAATTGACCCTGGGACTGAAAATGTCTATCTACTGTCTATTACCTAAGAGAATGCCTTGTAAAGTCTTAGGATGCCAGTATTTTCATCCTGAGTGCCAGGGAAGATGTCTCACAGAATAAAATTTAAAGGGACTGTGGGAGACAAGGTTTTGCAATTAAGTCAAATCTTGTTTGTTCAGTATAATGGTTACACAGAATTGTAACATGGATTAACTAGACATATGTATGTGAATGCTCAGCACAATGCCTATCACACAGTAGGTGCTTTATGAACATTCACTCATTCAGACTTAAGGTCATCCTTTGTACATATACCTTCTGTGCTAGTTTGAAAGGATTATGTGCCCTAGAAAAGCCATGTTTTAATCTTGATCCATCTTGTGGAGGTAGCCATGTCTTTTAATTCCTATTAAGCACTGCAAGTTGGTAATTTGATTAGATTATCTCCAAGAGATGTGACTCACCCAATTGTGGGAATTAACTTTGATTAGAAGGAGACGTGACTCCACCCATTCTAGGTTGGTCTAGTTTAGTTTACTAGAATCCTTTAAAAGATGAAGCATTTTGGAGAAAGCTTCAGAACGATGAGAAAACCATGAGAACTACGTGGGCTCACACAACCAGAGACTTTGGAGATGAAGAAAGAAAATGCCCCTGGGGGAACTTCATGAAACAAGAAGCCTGGAGAGAAAGCTAGCATACCAGACTAGAAAGCTAGTTGCCATGTTTGCCTTGTGCCTTTCCAATTGAGAGAGAAACCCTGAACTTCATTGGCCTTTCTTGAGTGAAGGTAACCTCTTGCTGGTACCTTAATTTGGACATTTTTATAAAAACTTGCTTTAACTGGGACATTTTCATGGCCTTAACTGTAAACCAGCAACCGATTAAATTCCCCTTTTTAAAAGCCATTCCATTTCTGGTATGTTGCATTCCACCAGCTAGCAACGTAAAACACCTTCATTATCAGTTTCTATCTGAAAGATGTTTAATTTTTGTTCTGATCATCAGCAAGGGTATATTATGTACTTGTTAAGTATCTCTCTTCCCTCTTTACAATGTAAACTCCAGACATGTAGAGACTTTTTTCTGCCTTGTTCACTGATTGACTCCACATACTTACGTAGTACGTCGCTTATAGGGGGTGCTTGACCAATATTTGTTGAATGAATGAATATAGTTTGCATTCAGAATCTCTTCCAAGTGACTTACCTTTCTCTTCTCTCAGTTGAATAATCTGGATCTCAGAATATACCAAGTCCCCCTCTCTGAGGTTCACTGGAAGAAAAAGATAACTCTTTCTAGGATCTTCTAGTCATTAGTATATGCTGTAGATGCTTCTTCCTGAGTATCCCCTCCACTCTTCTTGGACACATGACAAAGCAATTATTTATTGGGAATGTCTATTTAGGACACCTTGGGAAGATCAGGGATGTTTGTGAGGTTTCAAAGCACCTTCTCTTTCCTTGGCTTAGGCTGGGGGCAGCTTTCTACCAGGGAATCCTCACCATTTCCGTACAACACCTGCAGTTCCACTGGGTCAGGGCTGGCAGGACCGGGGGACTCTCCTGAGCCTGGTCTGGGGATGAGAGAGGATGGTAGAATTTAGTAGACAATAGGAAACTAAGAACTCTGAATAGTTGAGCTGGTGCTTCAACAGGTTTATAGAGTCAGATTGTTCTTTTGAAAGAAACCCTGGGCCCATGATATGGGCAGACTGCCTGGGAACACTAAAGCAGAATCTTTGACATCTAGTAAAAACATAATCATCTCCTAGATAGAATAGCCACTCTTGGTTGGTTAAAAAAAAACTTAGCCTCATTATCAGATGATGGTGATTTAAGTGTCAGTGCATTGTCCTCCATGGACAATTAAAAGAGTTAGACATAATCCGTGTTTCCAATCCCTGTCTATAATGTAAGACAGAGACACTGACATCAGTAGAACAGGAGAACCATATTTTCACATCAAAGTTAAGGACACAGTCTGATGAGTATATGTGCACTTCTGGAGCAAAAGAAAAAAAAAAGAAAGGTTATTAATATTTAGCCTTCCCTGAAAAGTCTAGAATACATATACAGTCAAGGGATATCTAATTATGGTAACCTATTGGCTAATGTTACCATATTAGTACCAGAATATTCTGTGTCAATCCAGAATATCTATGACCATTGGTACATTCATTTAGATAAATTCATAAATCAAATAAGAAACTGAGCTAAATATGTAGAAGATGAATTATATAAGCTAATAGCTGGCAGGAAGAGTACTTGGCCATTTTTGGCCATTTCGAGGACTGTGAAAAAAGGGAGCATCTAGCTACAGGGACACAGAGAGATGAACTGACCTAATTTTGCAACCCATGGTTGTACATTGTGTTTTTGGCAGTTGCAGAAGCAGAGATCTTACCTTAACACAGAGAGCTTACCTTGTCGCGTCTCCCAGAGAACAATTTCCTACAAAATAAAGCAATGGGGCATTTGTGTCAGCAGGGGGCGCTCTTTCTCAAGGATTTCACACAGGCGCTTCAAGGAAGGTCCTCAAACAAGGCAGTTTAAACATAGACCCGGTCCTGGATTCTTATGAAAATGACGTGGAAAAGAATTGAACAAAGTGAATAACTTGCTGGGATCAGTGCTATGCATGCCTGGGTTAAAAATGTAATTATTTGAGACTTGATTTAGGTTCAAGGCTGTAGTTGCTGCGTGCAGGAAATATTAAATAGGACCAAATTGTCTTCCTTGCAGAGTAGGGAAGAATCGCTCCTCTGAGCTGAGGATGGACATCGAGGAGCAGCTGGAACCACGCCCAGAGGAACCTCGGGCTCCAAAGTCAGAAGTCCCCTTCACTGGAGCACACAGAAGGTGTGCTGTAAGGGACAGGTGAGTTAAAATGGATTGAATTAAATCCGGTAAGACAGAGTTGGAGGATGTAGGCATTTGTTCTAGAGTTGAAAAACGTCCTGTGTCATCTTCTGTGCAAGTTTTTCTGGCATTTGTAGCCAGCCTGACCTGGGCAGAGGCAAGAAGCCTTTGGAAGCAAGTGACAGTTGGTGCCTGAGAGACCCTCTCTCCAGGTAGGGAAGGAGCCGGCAGGGCAGGTTTCCACTCCTGGGAGTCTCTGAGGAGGTGGAAGGAGAGAGCGTAGCCGGCTCCTGTTCTCAGTTATTTCTTCATAAAGTTCTTCAGTTGTGATTATTGTTTTGATTATCCATTTACGGTCCCTTGAAGACAGGATGAAGTATCTAGCTTACCAGTTTGTGTGAACTGAAGAAACTACTATACTTTAGCTAAAGTTTTCAAAAACTTTACTTTAAAAATTTCCCTTCTTCCCTGCCTGTCACCTGAGGCTTATTAACCAGGCTAGAAAGCAGTAACTCTTCCACCCTGTGTCTATTTGGGAAACCACTCTTAAAGGCACAGGTGGGGGGTGTGTGAGTTCGGGTGGGAGGTGGGGACTGCTGGCCTGGTGGGAACTGAGGCTGCGCGAGGCTTGGTGTCTGAGGCAGGGCAGAGCAGGGACTCAAGCAAAGGGTAAGAGAAGAACACAAACCTGATTTTCTCTGGTGCCAGCAGTAAAACAGCAGAGCCAGAGTCAGGAGTATGCTAAGTGATCCTCCAGCCACTCCCGCAGCAATAAGTCCGCTTCCATTTCCTGGAGTCCCTGAGGGAAAAGAGCCTGTGTGAGCCTCAGAGGGAGAGGTGTATGGCCTGGGATTGCGACGCTGCTCTGGAAACTTTCCTTAGCTTGGCTGGCCTTCTGAGCCCCGAGAGAGATGAATCTGAGGAACTAGGACTCACGGAGGCTCCTTGAGCCAGGTCATTGCCGGGAAGCCTTACCAAGGGAGGGGCCAGTGTGGTCCAAGAAATACCTTGTACTTGTGGGCAGCTCCAGCTCTGAGCTAAGGAAGTGGACCACTTTGAGGTGGTAGGAGGCAGGATCTAGGGTCAGGGTAGAGTGGGACTAAGCGAGGAGAAGCAGCCAGCTCCCTGCACCTTCAGTGACGCCATTGTAGAAGTAGCAATTTTGAGGAAATTATCTATCTATATCTATCTATCTATCTATCTATCTATCTATCTATCTATCTATCTATCTATCTATCTATCTATCTATCTATCTATCTATCTATATCTGTCTGTATCTATATATATGTATGTGTATGCATGTGTGTATATGTATATATGTGTATGTGTCTCTGTGTACATATGCATATACATTCCATGCTCTTATAATCTGGAATCCTGGGAATTTTCCTCAGATGCCTGGAGAGGGGTTATTTGACAGTAGTTTGGCAGCATCCAACTTTGGAACAGCAACTTGTTTGGAAGGCAAAGCAAATATCACCTCTGGCACCCACGGAGCCAGAAGAAGCTCTGAGACTGTTTCTGCCATTTAAAAAAAAATGAGTTGGGGGCTCCACGTGAAATGGCATCATCCCTTCCCTCATAGAAGCCTGAGCTTCATGTGCTGACAGGGTAGGGGGAGAGATAGAAACAACAAAGTAAATTGTTGAGGATTTCTGATTTTTCCATCGGATCCATTCTCCTACTTTTTAATCCAGGAGATTTCACTCATTCATTCATTCGACAAGCATTACTGAGCCATTACGTACCAGGCACTCATCTGGACCTTGTGGTGACATCAGTGAACAACCCAGGAAAGTCCCTGTTCTGATGGAGCTTACATTTAGGAAAGGAAGAAGGTCTGTAAACCAATAAATTCATAACATGTCCAGGGGTGATGAAAGCTAAAAAGCAAAAGCAGGATAAGGGGACAAACTGAGGTGACAATATGATGCTCTTTGTACAGGTTCTGGGTCCCCAGCTGAACCAAATTCAGACTTCAGACGCAAGTATCACAGAATGAGAGAATATAAAGATATTAGAACAATAGCAACACTAATGATAATTTCCACGTATTTGTATGGTGTTTCATATCTACAATTCCTGATCCAAAGTGGCCATTGGCCCAGAGCTGTGGCTGGTGACAAAACCCATAAATCAGCCTTCTGACCTATGAGTGCTCAGAGGGCAGCCAGCCCAGCCTCCCCACAACAGCTGATGGGAAACAGGTTCAGACCCTGCACCAGAGGGGTGGGCAGCAGGGGAGAAGTCCAGGGGGCAGAGCAGCTTGAATCTCTCTTGAATCTTTCTCCATGGCCTGCCTGGGCATCCACCTGGAAAAATCATCATCAGTCACCCCTAGGCTGGTCCTGGGGATGCAGATTCAGTTGGTGGACAGCAAATTATAGCCCCTTCCTGGTAGCCCTAATCCTATAGGAAATGGCTGCTCGCTTCTCATCTGGAGTCTGGGAGGAGAGGTTGACTAGTTGGTCCCCTTTGGGGAAGTCAAGGAAATTTGTCTGAGAGAAGCACAGATTCTAAAACTAGATTGCTGGGTTAGGATCCCAGTTCCTCCACTTACTAGCTGTGTAATCCAGGGTAAGTGACCTAATCTCCCTGTCCCTTAGTTTTCTTATCTGTAAAAACGAGGAGAATGAGTTAATATGTATATAAAGTGCTTTCAGCAGCGCCTGCCCCATGATAAGTCAGCTATGCCTATGTAATATTAGCTAGTACTTGTTGCCCTCACACCCGGCTCCTATGTGCTCTGGGACTTCATGCTGCTGAGAAAGAGCCAGAGTGCAAATACGGGTGTAAGATTGAAGCAGGAGTAAATGGGACAACTTGAAGTTTCCTGGCTCCCTGTTCAGTTTCGAAAGAGTTAACAGACAACAAGTCCCTCGTTTCTCATCTAGTTCTGAAGAAACGAATGCAAACTGCAAACTTCAGCTGCAAACTTCCTGGGACAAAAATTTCCCTAAAGTCTGGAAACCTCCAAAAACCACTGAAACCTTCCCAAACCATAAAAACTTGAAAATTCTGGGCCCAAAGTAAATGCTTAGTTGATGATTAGTAAATGCATAGGGTCATAAAGATTGCTAACCATTTGCCCAAAGACAAATTTTAGGTAGGTGACAACAAGCCAGGAATTCTGCTAGCTATCTCCTCCTAGAACAAAGAAGACACCTAGTATTCATAGGTTACTATGGAAACCTACCACCAACAAAACTTTCCTATAAAACAAGCTGACCCACTCCACTCAGGAGCGTCCGTCCCTTGGGCACATCTGCGTTAACCTCTCTAATGTATACTCTCTCTCCCTCTCTTTAATAAACTTTACTACTTATTCCTACTGGCCCTGTCTTCTTTAAATGCTTTTAGTTCCAAGACTAAGAAAACAGGATTGGGGCACAACTGGCACCATTGCCAGCCAGGCACTGGACACATGATGAGCGGTGGGAGATGAGGTCAGAGCTATGGGAGGACCAGATCATGCAGGGTCTCGTCGGTCATGGGAATGATGTTGGCTTTCATTCTGAAGGAACAGGGAAGCCATGGGAGGGTTTTGAGCAGAAGAGTAATGTGCTCTGACTTCCATGCTGCTGTAGTGAGAATAGATTGTGTGGAGTAAAGGGTAAGGCAGAAGATCAGTAGGGTATTGTTGCAATAATCCAGACAAAGAATGGCTGGTGGCTTGGAACAGGTGGTAGTAGTGGAGGTGATAGAAAGTAGTCAGATTTTGGCCAAATATTGAAGGCAGAGTCATCTGGGTTTGCAGGTGAATTGGATATGGAGGATTAAATAAAAAGAAGTCAAGGGCAACGCACAGATTTTTGGCCTGAGCAACTAGAAGAATGGAATTTCACACTTATCAAGGGAGGAGGAGAATGGGGGAAGGAACTCCAAGCAGGAACACATTTGGGGCAAAAATCAAGAGTTTGGTTTTAGATGAGTTAATTAGCCATTTCTTGGAGAGGTTGATTAAGTAGTTGAATACGTGGGTCTTGAATGCAGACTAGGGCTGTAGGCTAAATTTGGATGTCATACATATATAGAAGTCATAGATGTATGTATTTAAATTCATGGCACTGGATAAGAAATTAGAGAGAGTGGGCATGGACAGAGAAAAATCCAAGGACAGAGCCCTAAATATATAAAGGTTGAAACATGATGAAAAGCCAGTAAAAGAAAACTAAAAGGAGCAATAAACAGGTGGAGAATCGGAGAGAAGATACCCCAGAAGTCAAATGAAGAAAGTGTTTCAAGAAGGCAGGAGGGATCAGTTGGGTAGAAAAGGACTGATTAAGTGAAAACTGAAAATTGTCCATTGGACTTAGGAACATGGAGGTCACGAGTGATCTTGACAATGGTAATTTTGGTGGAGTGATGCAAGCCTGGCTGCATAGGATTTGAGAGAAGATAGGAGAAGTAAGGAGTGCAAGTAGAGATAACTCTCCTTAGAAGTTTTTCTGTAAAGGAAAGCAGGGAAATCTAGGTTTCCAGAGGCTCCTCAATAAAATTTAGCTTTACTGAATAGCCAAGGGTACAACTGAACAGAAGAGGAATTATAGAGCCCAGTAGAAACCATGTGTCATTCAGGGGAGCCGAGGGGGAATCGGGTTTGGCCAAGAATAGTTTCTTGGGACAGAGGAAGGGAAGAATCTGAGGTGAAACCAGGGACTCCCGCAGGAAGCTCATCTTCTAAGTGGACAAAACTGAGACTCCTTTATGCCTATAGTAAAGGAATGAAGGAATGCCTTATGTCTTTGATTCTATTGGACTTGAGGGGACCATCCTGATGTGCTATTGCTGATTTACTGAAGGGAGAGGCATAGTTGACACCTGGGGTGCCCAAATTTAGCTCCCCCCCAAAAGGCTGTTAATGAAATAAGGCCTATCTTTGAAATAACACCCAATTGGTCACTGCAGAGACATA
>PVIY010041884.1:0-21329 GCA_004026745.1 Myrmecophaga tridactyla | reverse complement strand
CCTACCACTTTCCCAATTCCCCCATCTGTTGACATATAGTTTTGGAATAATGCCTTTGTGACATTCAGTGGAAGCATATTAGAATGTTACCATTTACTATGGACCCTAGCTTGCATTGAGTGAACTTTTTCCCATATACCATCTATTTTCAACACCCTACAATACTGATATTCCTTTGTTCTTCCTCGTGCAAAAATATTTTTTAATTTGTACATTTAGTCACCATCATTGTACACTCTAGGCATTCCTAAATTATACCATCTCAATATTTATCTTCTGTCTTTTCTTCTGCTTACATATGTGCCCCCAGCTCTTCTCCCTCTATCATATACATTTCAGTGTATTTACATTATTGTGCTACAATCAGGTAGCTTTGTGCTATCTATTTCTGATTTTTTATATCAGCCCTGTTGTACAATCTGTATTCCTTCAGCACTAATTACCCAATTTCTACCCTATTTCTATCTCCTGATAATGTGTGTTCTTAACTGAAATTCTCCAAGTTCACTCATTAATGTTAGTTTTATCAGTATGACCATACAGAATTTGTCCTTTTTGTTTCTGGCTAATTTCACTCAGCATAATGTCTTCAAGATCCATCCATGTTGTTAGGTGCTTCATGACTTTATTCTGTCTTACACTTGCATAATATTCCATCCTGTATAGATACCAAGCTCGTTTAGCCATTCATTTGTTGATGGACATTTGGGCTGTTTCCATCTCTTGGCAATTGCAAATAATGCTGTTATAAACATAGGTGTGCAAATATCCATTTGTGTCCTTGCCGTCATTCCTCTGAATAGAGACCAAACAATGGAATTGCTGGATCATATGGTAATTCTATACTTGAGGAACCACCAATCTGCCTTCCATAGCATTTGTTCTAGTTTGTTCCCACCAACAGTGAATAAGTGTGCCTCTTTCTCCACATCCTCCCCAGCACCTCTTGTTTTCTGTTTATATTTATGTATATAATGGCCACTCCAGTGGGTGTGAGATGATATCTCATTGGGGTTTTGATTTGCATTTCCCTAATAGCCAGTGAGGTTGAGCATTTTTTCATGTGCCTTTTAGTCATTTGTATTTCCTTTTCTGGGAAGTGTCTGTTCATGTGTTTTGCCCATGTTTTAATTGGGTTGTTTGTCTTTTTTTTTTTTTTTTTAATTTGCATATGGGCAGGAGGCACCAGGGATCGAACTCCAGACCTCCAGCACGGCAGGTCAGAGCTCTGCCTGCTGAGCCACGGCAGCCGCCCTGTTTGTCTCTTTGATGTTGAATTAAAGAATCTCTTTATATACACTGGATGCTAAACCCTTATCTGATATGTGGTTTTGAAATATTGTCTCTCATTGCATAGGTTGCCTTTTTACTTTAACAAAGTTCTTTGATGTACTGAAGTGTTTAATTTTGAGGAGTTCTCTATTTCTTTATTCAGTACTTATGCTTTGAGTGTAAGATCTAAGAAACTGCTTCCTTTTGCTAGTATCATGAGATATTTCCCTACATTTTCTTCTAAAAATTTTATGATCTTAGCTCTAAGGATCTATTTTGAGTTCACTTTTGTGTAAGGTATGAGATATGTATCCTCCTTCATTCTTTTGCATCTGGATATCCAGTTCTCCAAGCACCATTTATTGAAGAGACTGCTCTGTCCCAGGTGAGTTGGCTTGACTGCCTTATCAAGGATCAATTGTCCAGAGAAAGCTGGAGCCTGGTCTGGAGTTGTGGAGCCATGGAGCCCAAGGGAGTGCACAGAAAGGAGCCTGGGACTAGGAAGTAAGCCAGGCAGCATTCCTTGAGCGCGCTACCCTCACCAGAGCAGCCTCTTGGCCAGCGACTCACCCTATACCACATGCACACAAAACCAGTCACCCACTCCCATTCCCCGCACTCCTGGTGCCCCCACCCCACCAGGCCCCAGTGCAGGTACCTGCCCCCAACCCCCACCCCAAGTACACCCCAACCCACGTCTCCTACACCCCTCCTGAGCATTATCTCCCCCTCCCTGTTCCCTGCAGGCTGTTGCCTGTGCACAAAGGCTGCAGATACTAACCTCCATACCTAGTCTACCCCTGCTCCATGCCCATAGTGTCACAGAGCCTCGCCCCTTACCCCGCTGAACTCTGAGCATCTGTATCCTTTTAAGTCACTCCCAGGGCCACGCATGCCTGTGGGCCCCCAATCATATCATTCAGTTCTGGGAACACACTTTACGGCAGTCCTGGAACCATGCATGCACACGGCCCTCAGCCTCACTTCCCAGCTCTACAAAAGTGCTGACCTGTGCAGCCATCTCACATCTGTCCCCAATCCACGAGGGCATAATGCCGACTTGCTGCCACAGCTCAACACATGCACACAAAGGGCTCTGTGCCTTAGACAAATGCACACCAGGGTTACACCCCCAGACAGGTCCATACGCACAGCTACATCCTCCCTGGCCTCTGGGCACCCAAAGTAACAAGCACCAGCATAACATCCCCAATCTGTGCATATATCTGCCCTGAAACAAATCACTATACTGAGTGCCCCACCCCGTGCCCTGCTCCCTGCTGTACAACCATCCCACAAAACAGGGCCTTAGACTACTGAAGGAAATCGACTCTCAAAGTAAATCAATCAAGAGATTTACATGCCATGAAGACAGCAGAAGATCACTAAGCATATCACAATGCAAACAGATAGACCCCTGCCTAATGACCAAATTAAAAAACAGAGGAGGCACAGATGTTGGAACAACTAATGAAAGATTTTCATACAACCCTACTTAATAAAATAAGTGGAATAGCAAATGACATAAATGATATTAAGAAGACAGTAGAAGAGCATAAAGAGGAATTTGAAAGAATAAATAGAAAAATAGCAGATATCACAGAGATTAAAGACTCTGTTGACCAAATAAAAACATGCTAGAAGTGCACAACACCACATTTGAAGAGACAGAAGAAAGAACAAGAAATATAGAGGACAGATAATTGACATAGAAGACTCAAAACAGCAATGGAAAAAAAATGAACTTCAACTCAGGGAAATGATAGACAAAACAACATGCAAATGTAAGAATCGTTGGTGTCCAAGAAGAAGAAGAGAGGAGTAAAGGGCTAGAAAAAATAGTTGAGGATATAATGGGGGGAAACTTCCCAACCCTCACAAAGATCATAAATAAACAAGTCAAAGAAGCCCAACAAAGTCCAAACAGAATAAATCCAAATAGACCTTCCCCAAGGCACATACGAATCAATCTGTCAAATGTTGAAGAGAAGCAGAAAATCCTAAAAGTGGCAAGAGGAAAGCAATCTGCTACATACAAGTGATACCAAATAAGACTGAATTCAGACTACTCCACCAGCACCCTAGAGGTGAGAAGACAGTGGTATGATATATTCAAGATCCCAAAAGAGAAAGACTTCCAGCCAAGAATACTGTACCCAGCCAAATTGTCCTTCAAAATTGGGGGAGAGATTAAAGTTTCCACAGTCAAAGAAGTTCTGAAAGAATTTGTCAATAAGAGACTGACCCTACAAGAAATACTAAAAGGTGTTTTGCCAGCTGAAAAAAAAAAGACAAGAGAAGGCAGTCTGGAGGAGATCACAGAATTGAATAGTACCTCTAAGGGTAATTTAAATAACACAGAGAGAAGGAGGGAAAAGAATATATAGATCTGACAAATAAAATTTTAAAAATAAGATGATGGAATCAAGAAATGCCTTTTCAGTAACAACTTTGAATGCTAATGGACTAAACTTACCAATTAAAAGGTACAGATTGGCAGAATGGATTAAGAAACACAATCCAGTTATATGCTACATATAAGAGACTCATTTTAGACACAAGGATACAAATAGATTGGAAGTGAAAGGATAGAAAAAATATTTCCATGTCAGTTTCAAACTGAAAAAAAACAGGAGAGCTATACTAATATCTGACAAAATGGACTTTAAATGTAAAGACATCAAAAGAGACAAAGAAGGACACTATATACTAATTGAGGGGTCAATTTGCCAAGAAGATATAACAATCATAAATGTTTATGCTCCCAATCAAGGAGTTCCAAAGTACATGAGACAGACATTGGCAAAACTGAAGGGAGCAATAGATGTTTCAGCAATAATAGTAGAAGACTTCAGTACACCACTCTCCTCTATAGATAGAACAGCCAGACAGAAGGTCAACAAACAAATAGAGGTGTTAAATAACTTGATAAATGAATTAGACTTAACAGACATATGTAGGTCATTGCACCCCAAAGCACAAGGATATACATTCTTCTCTAGTGCTCATGGACAATTCTCCAGGATAGATCATATGTTGAGGCACAAAATAGGTCTCTATAAATTTAAAAGCATTGAAATTATTCAAAGCACTTTCTCTGATCACAATGGGATGAAGCTGGATCTCAATAACCACCAAAGAATGAGAACATTCACAAACATATGGAGATTGAATAACACAATCTTAAACAACCAATGGGTCAAAGAAGAACTGGCTAGAGAAATCAGTAGCTATCTGGAGATGAATGAAAATGATAATACAACCTATCAGAACTTATGGGATGTGGCAAAGGCTGTAATGAGAGGCAAATTTATTGCCCTAAATGCTTATATTAAAAAACAAGAAAGAGTAAAAAAAAACTTAACAGCACACCTTGAGGAATTTGAGAAAGAATAGCAAACTAACCCCAAAGCAAATAGGAGAAGAGAAATAACAAAGATTAAAGCAGAGATAAATGAATAGGAAAACAAAAGAACAATAGAAAGAATCAGCAAAACCAGAAGTTGGTTCTTTGAGAAAATTAGTAAAATTGATGGGCCACTAGCAAGACTGACAAAGAAAAAAAGAGAGAGGATGCAAATAAACAAAATCAGAAATGAGAAGGGGTGTGTTACCACAGACTCTGAAGAAATAAAGAAAATCATAAGAGGATACTATGAACAACTATACACCAACAAACTAGACAACTTAGATGAAATGGACAAATTCCTGGAGACACTCAAACAAGCTACACTGACTCAAGAAGAAATAGAAGATCTCAACAAACAAATCACAAGTAAGGAGGTTCAATCAGTCATCAAAAATCTTCCTACGAAGAAAAGCCAAGGGCCAGATGGCTTCACAGGAGAATTTTAACAACATTCCATAAAGAACTAAACTGATCCTACTCAAACTTGTCCAGAAAATTAAGGAAAAGTTACTCTACCTAAGTGATTTTACGAAGCTAATATCATTTTAATAACAAAACTGGGTAAAGATGCTCTAAGAAAGGAAAACTACAGGCCAATCTCCCTAATGGACATAGATGCAAAAATTCTCAATAAAATATTAGAAAATCGAATCCAACAACACATTAAAAGAATTATACACCATGACCAAGTGAGGTTTGTACCAGGAATGCAAGCATGGTTCAACACAAGAAAATCAATTAATGTAATACAGCACATTAATACATTGAAAGGGAAAATCACATGATCATCTCGGTGTATGCTGAAAAAGCATTCGAGGAAATTCAGCATCCTTTTCTGATAAAAACACTCCAAAAGATAGGAATCAAGGGTAACTACCTCAATATGATAAAGAGAATATATGAACAACTTTTAGCCAGTATCGTACTCAGTGGAGAGAGACTGAAAGC
Organism: Myrmecophaga tridactyla; assembly: GCA_004026745.1. Taxonomy (NCBI): domain Eukaryota; kingdom Metazoa; phylum Chordata; class Mammalia; order Pilosa; family Myrmecophagidae; genus Myrmecophaga; species Myrmecophaga tridactyla. Next base: position 15,700 of record PVIY010041884.1, on the reverse strand, counting down.
CTTCCCCCTGCGATCAGGTACAAGACAAGGATGCCCACTGTCACCACTATTATTCAACACTGTGCTAGCAGTTCTAGCTAGAGCAATCAGGCAGGACAAAGAAATAAAAGGTATCCAAATTGGAAAGGAAGAAGTAAAACTCTCATTATTCGCAGATGATATGATACCCTACTTGGAAGATTCTGAGAAATCTACAGCAAAGTTACTTAAGCTAATAAACAAACTCAACAAGTGGCGGATTATAAAATTAATGTACAAATATCAGTAACATTTTCATACACAAGCAATGACCTAGCTGAGTTGCAGTTATGTAAAAAAAAAACCATTCAAAATAGCAACTAAAAGAATGAACTACTTAGGAATGACCTTAAGTAGGGACGTAAAGGACTCGTACACAGAAAACTACATAACATTGTTAAAAGAAATCAAAGGAGATCTAAATAGGTGGAAAGGCATTTCCTGCTTATGGATAGGAAGGCTAAATATAGTTAAGGTGTCAATTCTCCCCAAATTGATCTACAGAATCAACACAGTACCAATCAAAATTCCAACAAACTACTTTGAAGATTTGGAAAAGCTAACTACCAAATTTATCAGGAAGGGAAAGAGCACCCAAAGAGCTAAAAGCATCCTGAAAAAGAAGAATGAAATGGGAAGATTAACATTCCCTGACTTTAAAACCTATTATAAAGCCCCAGTGGTCAAAACAGCATGGTACTGGCACAAAGATAGAAGCATTGACCAATGGAATCGAATCGAGAGGGCAGAAATAGACCACCAAATCTATGGTCAACTGATTTTTGACAAGGCCCCCAAATCCTCTGAACTGGGACAAAATAGTCTTTTAAAAAATTGGGCCTGGAAGAACTGGATATCAGTAGTGAAATGAATGAATGAGGACCCCCATCTTACACCCTACATAAAAATTAAGACAAAATGGATCAAATACCTAAATATAAGAAAGAACACCATAAATCTTCTAGAAGAAAATGCAGGGAAACATCTTCAAGACCTAGTAATACCAAAAAAACTTACTTTTTAGAAATAGAAAAATCAATAACCAAATTTATCTGGAAGGGCAAAGTGCCCCAAATAACTAAAAGTATCCTGAGAAAGAAAAATGAAGTCAGAGGTCTCACGCTATCTGACTTTATGGAGTATTACAAAGCTACAGTGATCAAAACAGTATGGTACTGGCATAAGGATAGATATACTGAAAGCAAATAGAGTGTTCAGATATAGACCCTTTTATCTATGGACAATTGATCTTTGATAAGGTAGTCAAGCCAACTCACCTGGGAGAGAACAGTCTCTTCAATAAATGGGGCCTAGAGAACTGGATATCCACATGCACAAGAATGAAAGAGGATCCATATCTCACACCCTATACAAAAATTAACTCAAAGTGGATCAAAGGCCTAAACATTAGATCTAAGACCATAAAACTGTTAGAAGAAAGTGTAGGGAAATATCTCATAAACCTTATAACAGAAGGCAGTTTCCTAGACCTTACACCCAAAGCACACGCATTGAAGAAAGAAATTAATAAATGAAAACTCCTCAAAATTAAACATTTTTGTGCATCAAAGAACTTCGTCAAGAAAGTAAAAGACCTAGTGTTAGCAAGTAGCCTAAAATTTACACCCAAAGCACAAGCAACAAAAGGAAAAAATAGAAAAATGGAAACTCCTCAAAATCAAATGCTTCTCCATCTCAAAAGACTTTTTCAGAAAGGTGAAGAGGCAGCCAACTCAATGGGAGAAAATATTTGTAAATCACATATCAGAGAAATGTTTGATTTCCTATATATACAAAGAAATCATACAAATCAACAGCAAAAGAATAAACAACCCAATTATAAAAATGGGCTAAAGACTTAAATAGGCATTTTTCTGAAGAGGAAATACAGATGGCTCAAAAGCACATGAAGACATGCCCATTTTCATTGGCTATAAGGGAAATGCAGATCAAGACTACAATGAGATACCACCTCACTCCTATTAAAATGGCTGCTATTAAACAAATAGGACAGAACACTATAAAAGTTGGAGAGGTTTTGGAAAAACTGGGACAGTTCTGTACTGCTGGTGGGAATGTATAATGGTACAGCCACTATGGAAGACTGTTTGGTGGTTCCTTAGGAAACTAAATATCGAGTTTCCCTATGACCCAGAAATAGCACTACTTGGTATATACCCAGAAGAGCTGAAAGCAACAACACAGAGAGACACGTGCACCCGATGTTCATAACAGCAGTATCCACAATCACCAAAAGATGGAAACAAACCAAATGCCCATCAACAGTTGATGGGTCAACAAAATGTGGTATATACATATGATGGAATATTTTATGCAGCAGTAAGACAAAATGATGTACTGAAACACATGACAAGGTGGATGAGCCTTGAAGACATAATGCTGACTGAAGTTAGCCAGACACAAAATGATAGATATTGTATGATTCCACTTTTATGACTAGCATAGAAGCATAATCAAAGGCTTATAATACAGAATATAGGGACTTAGAGATACGTAGAAGTTAGAGATGGGTGAACCATTAGCTAATGAGGTTGAACTCCAATGTAAGGGAATAGATAGGAATGAAAGTGGTTCTCTAGTGGGTCTGTAATTAATATTACCATAGTGAAGATGAATAAGATTGAAAGGGGTTGTATAGACCTACGTGTCCCACTGATTAACACCAAAAGACCTACGTGTCTTTTGACATGTAGAAATATGAATTAGTTCTTGTAAGACTTACTTCAAAGATATGATTCTTGTATAATGAGTGTTTTAGTTCAGGGCACAGGGGTAGAAACTGCTGTTGCATGCTATGAGCTATGTTCAAAAGGAAATCATCAGCACTGCCACAGCAACAGCAGAGGTAAATAATGGGGGGAAGGACAAGAGTTAAGAAGAGATTTAGATTTCCTATATGGTGAGGGTGTGTTTATTGGTTTTCTGTCTCTTGGGAACAATGAAATTATCTAAAATTGAGAATGTTGATGGACTGTGAACTTTGGGCCCTCTACATGATGCCCAATGAATGCAGGTGGCTGAAGGATGCACTGATGGAGAAGTAGATCGGTGAATGATGGTATGTACTTATAAATGAAGGTTGTGCTGCTACAAAAGGAACAAAGTTGTGAGGGATGCAATGCTGTGAATGGATATGTGGGACATTTTGTGAGCCAAAATAAGCCAGAAACAAACAAACAAAAAAAACAATGGTATAGTCACCTTTAGAAAATGCTTATAAGAAAACAGGGGCCTAGATTGTACACTTTTAGAGCAGGCACATTAAGTCTGGAGTGGTGATTATTATTTCTGGATTTTGAGAGGCAGTTTTACATGTATAACCTGATATTTAGAGATAAGAGTGAAGCTGGACAGGTTGGGGTTGAAGTAATCCAGAACAAAGGGGTAAGGAAGACAGTATCTATATTTTAGAACCACATATACCTTTGAGACCCATGGAAGAAAGGCTTATTTGGACTGGAACTGAAATTTTCTGTAGTGCATAATCTAATTCAACCTACCTCTATAGCTCCTTTGAACAATTGAAACACAGAGAGCACAGAAGGAGAAAGAGGTCCTTTAATTCTGAACAGATTATTGTAATACCTGGATAAATTCTAGAGTATATTAAGCAGATCATAAAAAGTATTGGCAAAGTCCCCTGAGGGATGGGAGAAAAAAATGGAACTATTAAACCTTACCATCAGGGAATCCCCTGATACTGTGTCAAACTTTAGGGACACCCAAATCAATAGCCCATGACCTTGATCAGGAGGCTTACTCTTGTGAAGCTTATTTAGGTAGCAGAGAAGATTAGACTATCTATAGGCATGCCTAAGAGTTACTTCTGGAGGAACTTTTTTGTTGCTCAGTCTCTCTAAGTCCAACTCTGCAAGTGAAATAATTACCCTCCCCCCTACATGGGACATGACATCCAGGGGTGAAAGTCTCCCTGGTGACATAGGAGTTGACTCCCAGGGATGAATTCAGACCTAGCACCGTGGGATCAACAATTCCATTGTGATCAAAAGGGGAAAAAAAAGTGTAATTAATAAAATATCAGTGGCAGAGAGATTTCAAATAGAGTCAAGAGGCTACTCTGGAGATTTCTCTGACACAAGCTTAAGACCTTAAATTAGACCTTGCTGCCTATCATAGCCTGTGAATCCCCAACCAGGACCATTTCAGCCAATCCTAAAGAGCACCTAGGTCAATATATAAGATTGCACATGGATTCCATGCACTAGAGTAACTTTCCAGAAACCTACAACCTCCATATGGGTTCCTGGTCCAGATAACTCCTAAAACCTAGCCCAGCCTCTCCAGAACATCAGATACTTCCATTTCCCTATTCCATATTACTGACAGACCATTCCAATATGAAAAATTTAGAATTGCCATAACCCAAACACTCCTAAAGAAAGGGATGGAAAGATCAAAGGTGAGTGTGGAGTTATACAGAAAAGATAGGATTCAACAAATGAATATGAATGCTGAACCATTAAATTGATATCTCTTTTAGTCTCCAGTATTTTAGAGCAGCTAGAAGTAAAAGCATAAAATTGTGAAATTGTAACTCATGTCAAACCCTGAAATCTATTCTACAACTAACTGTGGTTGTATTTTTCACAAAAAAAGAAAGAAAGAAAGTCGATTTTGATGATAAAAAGTATTTAAGCTCTCTAGCTCTTATATTCTGGAGCAGCTAGAAGGAAAAATATGAGAAGATCATGTGGTAGCCCATGACAAACTCTGGGATCTGTCCTGTAACTACTCATTGAAGAGTGTTTTGAAAACGATTGCTTTTTTACTTCTTTGCTTTGTATATATATTATACTATACAGTAAAAGAAAGTTTAAAAAAATCAATTGTTCATGGATTAGAGGGTCTATATCTAAATACTCTATTCGATTCCATTGAGCAGTTTATCTACCTGTATGCCAGTACCATGCTGTTTTGACCACTGTAACTTCCTAATATGCTTTAATGTCAGGGAGTGTGAGACCTCCCACTTCATTTTTCTTTCTCAAAATATGTTTAACTATTCTGGGCACCCTACCCTTCCCAATAAATTTGGCTATTGGTTTTTCTATTTTTGCATAGTAAGTTTTTGGGATTTTAATTGGTATTGCATTGAATCTATAAATTCGTTTAGGTAGAATTGACATCTTAAGTATATTTACTATTCTAACTATGAACATGGTATGCCTTTCCATTTATTTGGCTATTCCCTGATTTCTTTTAGCAATTTCTTATAGTTTTCTTGCATAGATCTTTTAAATTTATTCCCAAATATTTTATTCTTTTGGTTTTCATTGTAAATGGATTTTTTTTTCTTGATTTCCTTCTCAGATTGCTCATTACTAGGGCATAGAAATACTATGATTTTTGGTGTAGACCTTGTACCATGCCACTTTGCTGTACTCATTTATAAGCTCTAGTAGCTTTGCTGTGGATTTTAGGGGGGGGTGTTTCAACATATAGTATCATATCATTTGCAAACAGTGAGAGTTTTACTTCTCCCTTTCCAATTTGGATGCCTTGTATTTCTTTTTCTTGTCTAATTGCTCTGGCTAGTACTTCCAACACAAAGTTGAATAACAATGGTGACAGTACACATCCTTGTCTTGTTCCTGATCTTAGGGGGAAAGTTTTGGTCTTTTCCCATTGAAGATGATGTTACCTATGGGTTTTTTCATATATTCCCTTTATCATGTTGAGGAAGTTCCTTTCTATTCCTATACTTTGAAATCTTTTCATCAACAAAGGATGTAGAATTTTGTCAAATGCCTCTTCTGCATCAATTAAGATGACCATGTGGTTTTTCTGCTTTGATTTGTTGATATGGTGTATTAACATTAATTGATTTTCTAGTGTTGAACTATCCTTTGCTACCTGGAATAAATCTAACTTGGTCATGGTGTGTAATTCTTTTAATGTGCTGTTGGATCGATTTGCAAGAATTTCCTTGAGGATTTTTGCACTTATATTAATTAGAGGGATTGGTCTATAGTTTTCCTTACTTGTAGTATCTTTGTCTGGCTTTGGTATGAGGGTGATGTTTTCTTCATAGAAAGAATTAAGTAGCCTTCCCTCCTCTTCAATTTGTTTGAAGAGTTTGAGCAGGACTGATACTAATACTTTCTTGAATGCTTGGTAGAATTCACCTATGATGCCATCTGGTCCTGGACTTTTATTTTTGGGAAGCTTCTCAATGACTGATTCAATGTCATTACTTGTGATTGGTTTATTGAAGTCATCTATTTCTTCTCGAGTCAGTGTTGGTTGTTCATGCCTTTCTAGGAAATTGTCCATTTCATCTACATTGTCTAGTTTATTACCATATAGTTACTCATAGTATCCTCTCAATACCGCCTTTATTTCTGCAGGTCAGTGGTTATGGCTCCTCTTCCATTTCAATTTTATTTGTTCGTATCCTCTCTCTCTTTTTTTGTCAATTTTGCTAAGGGTCCATCAATTTTATCGATTTTCTCAAAGAATCAACTTCTGGTTTTGTTGATTTTCTTGATTGTTTTCATGTTGTCAATTTCTGCTCTAATCTGTTATTTTTTTCCTTTTGTTTGCTTTGGGGTTTGTTTGCAGTTCTTTCTCTAGTTCTTTCAAGTGAACAGTTAATTCCTCGATTTTTGATCTTTCTTCTTTTTTGATATAGGAATTTAAGGCAACAAATTGCCCTCTTAGCACTGCTTTTGCTGCATTCCATAAATTTTGATATGTTATGTTTTCATTTTCATTTGTCTCAACATCTTTACTGATTTATCTTGTAATTTCTTCCTTCATCCACTGATTAAGAATGTGTTGTTTGGCCTCCATATATGTGTGAATTTTCTGGCTCTCTGTCTGTTACTGATTTCCAACTTCATTCCTTTATGATCTGAAAAAGTGTTTTGTATTATTTCAAGCTTTTTAAATTTATTGAGACTTGCTTTGTGAATCAGCATATGATCTATCTTTGAGAATGATCCATGAGCACTTGAGGAAAAGGTGTGTCCTAAAGTTGTGGGGTATAATGTTCTGTATATGCCTGTTAAATCTATTGTATTATTCAAATTCTCCATTTCTTTATTAATCCTCTGTCTAGATGTTCTATCCATTGATGAGTGTGGGCAATTGAAGTCTCCAACTATTATGTGAGGTGTCTATTTCTTCTTTCTGTGTTTTCAGTGTTTGCCTCATGTATTTTGAAGCACTCTGTCTCAATGCATAAATATTTATGATTGTTGTTTCTTCTTGTTGAATTGTTCCTTTTATTAATTCATAGTGTTCTTCTTTGTCTCTTTTAATTGTTTTGCATTTGAAGACTAATTTGTTGGATATTATTATAGCTACTGCTGCTCTTTTCTGCTTGATGTTTGCTTGAAATATCTTTTCCCAACCTCTCATTTTCAACCAATTTTTGCCCTTGGGTCTGAAATGAGTTTCCTGTAGACAGCATATAGATTGGTTCTGATTTTTTAATCCATTCTGCCATCTATGTCTTTTGACTGGAAACTTTTATCCATTAGCGTTTAGTGTTATTACTGTAAAGGCAGTACTTTCTTTCACCATTTTCCCTTTTGGATTTTCTATTTCATATCTAATTTTTTTCTCTTTTTACCTTTACTGATAGTCTTCTTTTCTACACTCTTCTCCACATCTCTCACTCCTCCCTTTTCCTATCTGCCTATAGTGCTTCCTTTAGTATTTCCTGCAGAGCCAGTCTCAGTCACAAATTCTCTCAGTGATTGTTTATCTGATAATGTTTTAATTTTCCCCTCATTTTTGAAGGACAATTTTGCTGCATATAGAATTCTTGGTTGGCAGTTTTTCTCTTTTAGAATCTTAAATATATCAAACCATTCATGCCTTTGATCTTGAGGCTTGCTCTTGTGAAGCTTATTTATGTAAGAAAGAACCTAAGCTTACCTGTAATTATGCTTAAAAGTTTCTTCCAGAATATCTCTTTTGTTGTTCAGATGTCATGCCTTTCTCTGTAAGCCCAACTCTGAAAGGAAAATCATTACCCTACCCACTATGTATGACATGACATTCAGGGGTGAAAGTCTTCCTGGCAATGTGGTAGAAGACTTCTAGGATGAACCTGGCCCTGGCACTGTGTGATTGACAATGCCCTTCTCACCAAAAGGGAGAAAAAATGTAGCTGATACCTTTATCAGTGGCTGAGAGAGTTCAAATAGGGTCGAGAGGCTATTCTAGAGGCTACTCTTATGCAAGCTTCTGCTAGATATTGCTAATCACCAGAGTTGGCCAATCCCAACCAAAACAATTCCTGTTAACCCTAAAGAATATCTAGGGCTCTATGTGAGATTCTAAAAAAGTTTCACACACTAAGATTACTTTCCAGAAATCTACAACGTCCAAATGGGTTCCTAGGTCAGATAAGTCCTGAAGCCCAGAGGGGCCAGCCCTTCCAAGAACATCAAGTAGTTCCATCGCCCATCCCATGTTATGAACACCCCTTCAACATGAAAAGTTTAAAAAGGGCATAGCCCAAATACCCCTAAAGATTGGGAGAAGGATCAAAAGAGAAGGAGGTGTTACAACAGAGAAGATAGGATTTAACAAATGAGTATGACTGCTAAATCATTATAATGATATTTCTTTTAGTTTCCAGTGTCGTGGAGAAGCTAGAAGGAAAAACCTAAAATTGTGAAACTATAACCCATACCAAACTCTGAAATCTGTTCTATAACTACTTGTTACAATGTACCTTGAAATTTATTGCTTTTTTGTATATATACTTTACAATAAGAATTGTTCTTTAAAAAGGGGCTGTATCATTTTTGCAGAGGTTAAGAAAGGCAAGACCATTTTTTTCCCAACATATAGGGTTCTAGTTAACCCTTTAAAAATTATCACCACACCACTGATCATTCCAATCAGAAGGAACTGCAAATGCAGAGCCTTCCTTATGAAATCTGTTCTTTCTTTCTTGATGTAAAAAATGAATTTCTGTTCATTAAGTACACTCAGGGAAGTACATTTTTTCTTTCTCTAGGAAGGAAAAAATGTTGTTGTTTGCTCCTAAAGGACTTGGTTTGAGATGTAAGGAAAGGACAAAAAAAATGGTAACTAGTTGTATTATAGAAGTTAACCAATAATTGACATTGATAAATTATTTATGATTCAGTCATTAGCAAAAGAAATTAAATCCACCCCCAAAGTGGTTTGAAACATCTAAGGTCACAGGCCCCTCTTTAGCTTGGGCAAATGTCATTCCTTGATTTCCTTATTTTCAGAAGAGATGTGGTTAGACTTAAATGAAACAGTATTCTTGAAAAATCATCTTTCAGGAGTGCCTTATGACCCCTAGCTGGAGTTGAGCTAGCTGGAGATAAGCCTCTTTGTCTGAATATATCTCCTACACTTTCACATATCGTGGGCAACATCTCATGGAGTGACAAAGCACACAGAGACGTTGCCTTCTCAGTCTACTAAATGTTTCTTCATTAGCCAGCTCTCCCTGTATCTGTTTCATATCAGCCCTAGCTGCAAATATTGTTTGCCTCTGAGGTGCAGCTTAGGGCACCAGCTCCAAGGCTACATACCCAGCTCTTCATATTCTTCAGAATGTGCTAAGCCAAGGGTATTCCATGATTAATCATGGTTTTTGGTTAGATCTGTTTTCTAACTTCTCCATTATGTGTACTTTCCTCCTCAACCATATCAGACAGTCTACTCTTGTGTGCTTGAGCAGTGGCTACCACTCCATGCCCTTTCATCATGAAATTATCTTCCCATATTTTGTATATGTGGTCCCAGCATTGATGAGGCTGGATGGGGAGAAATAATAATCAACAAGATACAGATATCTGTAAGTACCTAGGTATTCCTAATCATCCTTCTTACTTTTATCTTCTATGGTTACCTTCCGAGTCTAGAAAGACCTAGAGGGCAGGAAAGTAGATTTTTCAAGCCTTGCTTGATCATCTATCAGCTTTCTCTTCTATGTCTGAAGAAGCATAATCTACATCTGGCCCAAAGACAAAAACAAAGCAAAATAATTGTCCCAGAAAAGGCAAAATAATTATCCCAAAAATTGTCCCCCCAAAATTGTCCTCCAAGAAAGGCAAAATAATTGTCCCAAAGAGAAGTGCAAAATAATTCCCTCTGCCCTACACTGGAGGACCCTCACAGTGGGGGCAGTCCTCTGCAAGGTAAAGAATAAGGATGTGAGGGGAAACCACAAAGTCTCCACAGAGGACTGAGGGCTCACTGACAACTTTGAGTTTCAGGTGTTGTATTTGCAGCCAGCCCTCAATGATCCATATTAATGGACCTGAGCAGAAATATGGTATCAAAGAAAAAAATGCCCTGGACAATGTTAAAAAAGCAAAGATGTGGACCATGAACTACAGTTAAAAGTACAATTATAAAAATATTCTCTTCTAAATGTAACAAATCTACCACATTCATGCAAGATATTAACAACCATTCTTGACTAAATCACATCATCCAGGGAGATGATCTGATTGCAGTTTCAAACATACAGTATTGAATAGGGATTATTCTACCTTTATGAAATGGGACTTATATTAAAACATGGCTTTTCTTAGGGGGCATACTTCCTTTCAAATCAGCACAATTTACTTAATGATTAGAAAATGATAAAGGGATTCCTTATTTTTCATAGGAAGTACAGGAACTATCATTGCTACCTTGTCTTTCCTTACTATTATTTTTTAATCTGAAAAGGAATTTTATATAAAAGAATGGTGCCCATACTTTCTATGAAAAAAAGCAAGCTTTTTAAGACCTGAAATGGATTACAGAAAAAGACCAGTGGATGCTAGAAATTAGATTTTTTTGAGGTTGCAGTTTAGGACCACTTGGTTCAGAATGTTTTTCTTTGCAGTAATTAAGCACTTGGATTCAGTAGGGACCAGAAGGAGTGAGAGAGAGATAAGGAAATACTAAGTTAGGAACAATTCAAGTGCCTGGGTAGCCAGAGTGAAAGAGAAGGGTAGAGGAGTCAGGGTAGAGATTTATATTTCTAATAGATAGGGTCTGAATTTGCTTTTTCCCTTTTCTTTCCTGGCATCTGAGTTGTTTTTCTCTTCGGTCCCACAGCCACAGGATTAGTTTTACAGTAGTCAGGATGGGGGAGTGCAAGTAAAGGAGTACACAAGGAGAAAGGCTGGCAGCTTGGTAAAGAGAAAGAAAAGCAATCATGGTCAATGGACTATCCAAATTAGTGGGCTGTCTAAAAGTCACAGAAACTTCTAAATTCTGTTCAAAATTCCTCTATGCTTCCCACTCCCGAAAATGGAAAGCACCAACAAGCTCACAACAGATGTAAAAAAGTCCAATCAAGACATTATAAGGTGATGCTTTCTCCCAAAGACCAGCTGCTGGAGATTCTGTACTCCTCTGTCACATGGCAGCATGGACTTGTCTCTCCCTTCTCTTCCAGGTCTGATTGCTTTCAGTTTCTGGCTTCTGGAGCTTTCTCTCTCAGTATCTATGGCATTCTCTTTGCATGTCTCTCCATATTCATCCTGTTTATAAAGAGCTTCCGTAAGAGAATTAAGAGTCACCCTTATGGTGGATTCCACCACCCAACTGGAGTAACCTAATCAAAAATCACTCACAAGAATGGTTAATAACATAAGTTTCTGGGGTCCATAAAACCTCCAAACCATCACACTATACCCTCTGGACCTGAAAAAGAATGCTCTTTCCATATACAAAATATTCCATCAGAATATCCTAAAACCTTAGATCATTTCAATAACAACATTAAGTTCAAAGTCTCATCAAAATCAGTTATAGTTGTGGTCTGTCCTGGGGCACAATCCCCTCAGTCTGTGGACCTTTGAAATTTAGGACAAGTTACCTGTTTCCTAAATATAATGGAAGGACAATCACAGAGTGAATATTTCCATTTCCATAGAGAGAAATTGGAAGGAAAACAGCAACCACGCATCCTGAACAGTTCTGAAACCCTGCAGGGCATAATCCACTAGATTCTGAGGTCTGAGAGTCACATACAGGATGCTTTGTCTTTGAGGCCTGATGGAGTGGCAGCCCCACCCTTTGCAAGTGCTTACCCAGTGGCCATGCTCTCAGCTCTACCCTCACCAAGCATCCGGGTGGTGGCCAAGCTCTATGCAAACCCCCAGACATCTGAGAACCCTGGGATGGTAACACCCATCTTGAAGGTCCACCATTGGAAAGTTGCAGGGCATACTCACTTTTTCCACATACATGGATGGAGTCCACTATTTTTAGCCATACGTCTCTTCATTCCAGACTTCAGCTACTGTGATTCTGCTTTTGAAGTCATTTTTCCTTCAACCTACCACTTTTTTATCCCTTTTAGTCCACGCTGGCAGTAGTTTCATTCATAAAATGGATGTCATAAAAAAAAACTTGGTTTCACATGTAGTACACAAGGGTCCCAATCATCAGACAGTAGGTCCTTCCACAGATCCTTCCTGGATAACAGCATTTCTAATTCTGACTTGTACTGAAATGACTAACTGGTTCCATGTTCAGTTAAATCCTCACATGGAGCACTATTTTCTGGGGACTCCTTTCTAGAAGCTCAGAATTTCCCAAACCATCAATTTCTGATTTCCTTGTACCTAGGAGTTCATTTCTCAGCTTATCCCTTTCCACTCATGTTTTACTATAAGCTGCAAGGGGAAACCAAGCTGCATTTTCCACATTTAGTTTGGAAATATCCAACCTCATCACTTTAAAATTCTGCCATCCATCCAGCATCAGGACTCAATTTTACCAAATTCTCTGCACTTTAAAACAAGGATTGTGCCCTGATATATTCCAGAGTAATTTGGGCCAGAGAATAAAAATGTATTCACAAAGCTCCCTTTGGGGACTGGGGAGAAAGGTGGAAATATTAAACTTCCCCATCTGGGGAAACAGTGGGGACAACCAATTCAATAGGCTGAGCCCTCAATCTTGGTATTCAACCCTAGGAAACTTATTCCTGCACATGAGAAGCTGAGACTACTTATAATTATGCCTAAGGGTCACTCCTAGAGAAACTCTGTTGTTGCTCAGATGTGGCCTCTCTCTCTCTAAGCCAATTCAGCAGATGAACTCACTGCCCTCCACCCTATGCAGAACATGAATTCCAGGGGTGTAAATATCCTTGGCCACATGGGACAGAAATCCTGAGATGAGCTGGAGCCCAGCATTATGGAATTGAGAAAGACTTCTTGACCAAAAGGGGGAAATATAAACGCGATAGAATAAAGTTTCAGTGGCTGAGAGATTTCAGAGTTGAGAGATTATCCTGAAAGTTATTTTTATGCATGATATAAATATCCCTTATTAGTTTATGGTGCACTGGAGTGGTTAGAGGGAAGTACATGAAACTGTTGAACTGTTCCAGTAGCCTTGATTCTTGAAGACAATTGTATAACTACATGGTTTTTACAATGTGATCGTGTTATTGTGAAAACTTTGTGTCTGATGCTCCTTTTATCCAAGGTATGATATGGGAAGATGAGTAAAACAAAAAAAAGGAAAAATAAGTAGAGAAATAATAGGAAGGATAAAGAGGTAGAAAAAATTGGACATATTGAAATGCTAGGGGTCAATGAAAGGGTCGGCTAAAGGGTGTGGGTTTTATGACTTTTTCCTTTTCTCTTCTTATTTCTTTTTCTGGAGTGATGCAAGTGTCCTAAAAATGATCATTGTGATGAATACACAGCTATGTGATGATATTATGAGTCATCGATTGTATACTGTGGATGGACTGTCTGTGTGTGAAGATTTCTCAATAAAAGTATTTTAGTAAGCAAGGATTGCCTTTCTTCCAGTTGGCAATAACATATTTGTGATTTCTGTCTAAGGCCTCCTAGGAAGCACCTTTAGTGTCAACAGTCTCCTCAAAGCAATCTTGGTATTTTCTATCAAGTACCTCACAATTCTTCCATTACAAAGATTGCTTCTATGCTTTTTTAAACACCCTAGGAACCTACATTTATATATGTTATAAATTACATCCTTGAATTTGTCTCCCTGAATCAAGCCTATATAAGTAAAATGCTACATTTATATTATATTCCTTTTATTTCAAATAGGAAGCTTAAATGCTTAATTCACTTTTCAGAATTAAGACTAATATGGTAATTTTTGTTTTAGATTCAAGGAGTGATAAAAAGAAGCTATTCAAAATTGTATTGGGGTGAATTCAGAGTCAGGGTAGATTAAAAATAGGACCTTCACTAAGTCTACTTAAATTAGGCATATGAGTCACCCCCAGAGAACCTCTTTTGTTTCTCAGATGTGGTCTTTCTCTCTCAGCCAACATGACAAGCGAACTCACTGCCTTCCCCATCTCTATGTGGGACATGACTCCCAGGGATGTAAACCTCTCTGGCAATGTGGGACAGAAATCCTAGAATGAGCTGCGACTCAGCATCAAGGGATTGAGAAATCCTTCCTGACCAAAAAGGGGAAGAGAGAAATGAGACAAAATAAAATGTCAGTGGCTGAGAGATTTCAAACAGAGTTGAGAGATTATCCTGGAGGTTATTCTTATGCATTATATAGATATCCCCTTTTTAGTTTATGGTATATTAGAATGGCTAAAGGGAAGTGTCTGAAACTATAGAGCTGTGTTCCAGTAGCCATGTTTCTTGAAGATGATTGTATAATGATATAGCTTTTGCAATGTGATTGTGTTATTGTGGAAACCTTGTGTCTGATGCTCCTTTTATCTATGGCTGGACAAATGAGCATAAAACATGGATTAAAAATAAACAAATAATGGGGGAACAAAGGTTATAAAATAAGTTGAGTAGATTGAAATACTAGTGCTCAATGTAAAGTAGTGGTAAGGGGTATGGTACGTATGAGTTTTTTCTTTCTTCTTTCTTTTTCTGGAAAGATGCAATTGTTCAAAAAAGTGATCACAGTGATGAACACACAACTATGTGATGACATTGTGAGCCACTGATTGTAACCATGCCAAGAATGTTTGTATGTCAAGAATTATTTTATATCAAGAATATTGGTATGTTGGTTCATTATTTATAATAAAAATATTTAAAAATAAAATAAAATAATAAACAGAAAAAAATAGGACCTTCATATGTGATGTGGGGAAAAGAAATACCACAGGAAGTAATACTAACACAAAATCTGCATTCCTGTTAAGACTACCGCAGGCAGTTCTTTAAAAAAGGAAAATATTGGCCCTTGGTATTTTTGAAATATTTGAGAAAAATTCATCTGAAGAAAAAAAGCTAAACATATTCTCTGTGTGTGTCTTTATGTCTGTCTGTCTGTCTGCCTTTCTCTCTCTTCTCTCCCTCTGAATTTCTTTCTTCTCTGAACTAATGGAGACACAAGGCTGTGTTGCAATGAGGATAGACTATTCCATGAGAAAGTATGTAGATAGGAAAGAGATATTCAATCCTCAGAATCTTCTCTTTTTCTACCTAATATACATTCTCAACATGAAAAATCAGGATACAAAAGTCCTGGCATGGTAAATCATACTGAATTATTTAGAAATATTCCAAAGGATTTTTGCTATGATATTATTTTATTCCTAAAACTCTTGAATTGTACACTAAAGTCATCTACAATGAATTCCTGAGATGTACTTTGAAATTTATTGCTTTTTTTGTATATATATTATTTTTCACATACACGCACAAAGGAAGAGTATAACAGAGAAGAT
>PVIY010041883.1:0-21336 GCA_004026745.1 Myrmecophaga tridactyla | reverse complement strand
GATGGATTTAGCTATTTGGAACCCTTTATTCTTCCATGTAAATGGGATGATTAGCTTAACCATTTCTGCAAAGAAGGCTGTTGGAATTTTGCTTGGATTGCACTGAATCTGTAAATTGCTTTGGATAAAATTGACATCTTAACAGTCTTTAGACTATAAATAAATGTGGAATGTCTTTCCATTACTTAGGACTTTTCCATTTGTATTAGCAAAGTTTTGTAGTTCTCCATGTATAAGTACTCCACATCCTTTGTTAAATTTATTGGTAGGCATTTTATTGTTTTAGTTACAGTTGCAAATAAAAATGTACTTTTTATTTCCTCTTCGGAGTATTCATTTCTACAGAATGGAAACACTACTGATTTTTGCATGTTGATCTGGTACACACTGCACAATTCAACTACTACCTCTAGTAGTTTTGTTGTGGATTTTTCAGGATTTTCCATATATATATATATATATATATATATAGGATCATGTCATTTTCATAAAGGGAAAGTTCTACTTCTTAATTTCCAATTTTGGTTCTTTTTATTTCTTTTTCTTCTTTTTTCCCCCCTATGTTCTGGCTGTGATATCGGCCTTATAGAACGAGTTAGGAAGCCTACCCTCTTCAATTTTTTAGAAGAGTTTGAGCAGGATTGGAGTTAATTCTTCTTGGAATGCTTGGTAAAATTTGCCTGGGAAGCCATTTGGTTCCAGGCTTTTCTTGGTTGGAATTTTTTTTATTACTGATTCAATCTCTTACTACGTTGAGATCTTCTATTTCTTCTTGAATCAGCATAGGTAGTATGTGTGTTCTTAAGAATTTCTCCATTTCCTCTAGGTTATATAATTTGTTGGTGTACAGTTGCTCATGGCATCCTTTTTTTTTTTACTTTATTAGAGAAGATGCAGGTTTACATAATAATCAAACATAAAACACAGGATTCTCATATATCACCATACCAACGACAACCTTGCATGGATGTGGAATATTTGATACAATTGATGATAGTATATTTTTATAATTGTACATTGTATCCTCTTATAGTCCTTTTTATTTCAATAGGGTCAGTAGTAATGGCCCCCTTTTCATTTCTGATTTTAGTTATTTGTGTCCACTCTCTATTTTTCTTTGTCCGTAAGCTAAAGGTTTAATAATTTCATTGATTTTTTTCAAAAGAACCAATATTTTGTTTTGTTGTTTCTCTCTTTTGTTTTTTAATTTCCTATATCATTTATTTCTACTCTAATCTTTATTATTTCCTGCCTTGCACTTGCCTTGAGTTTATTTGCTCTTCTTTTCCTATATCCTCTAGTCATGAGGTTAGGTCTCTGATTTGATATCTTTCTTCATTTTTAATGTAAACATTTTGAGCTATAAATTTCCATCTCATCACTGCCTTTATTGCATCCCATAAATTTTGGTACGCTGTGTTTTCATTTTCATTTCAGTCATTTCCTTGTGATTTCTTCTTTGACCGATTGGTTGTTTAAGAGTATGTTGTGTAATGTACACATATTGTGGATTCTCCCTTTCTTCTTTTTTTATTTCTAGCTTCATTCCATTATGGTCAGGTTATATAGTGTATGATTTCAATATTTTTAAATTTACTGGCACTTGTTTTGTGACCTAATAATATGGTCTATCCTGGAGAATGTTCCATGTACACCTGAGAAAAATATGTATTCTGCTGCTCTTGGGAGAAGTGTTTTATAGATGTCTGTTAAGTACAGTTTTCTGTTTTCTTGTTGATCTTCTCTCTAGATATTCTATCCATTATTGAATGGTGGTGTTGAAATCTCCTACTATTAACGTAGAACTGCTTATTTCTCCCTTCAAATCTACCAATATCAGCTTCATTTTTTATAATTGCCATGCTTTCTTGTTGAATTGACCCCTTTATCAGTATATGGTGATCTTTTGCCTCTCATGACAGTTTTTGACTGAAAGCCTATTTTTTACTGATGTTTGCATAGCTACCCAAGCTCTCTTTCGGTTACTATTTGCATAGTATATATTATTTCCATCCTTTGCTTTCAAATTGTTTGTTTCTTTGAATTTAAGGTGAGTCTTATGTAAGCAGCATATAATTGGATCATGCCAGTTATATATCCATTCTGCCAATCTACGTCTTGTGATTTTAGAGTTTAATCCATTTATATTTAAGGAATTACTAATAAGGCAGAATATTTGCTGCCATTTTGCACTTTGGTCTTTGTAAGTCCTTTACCCTTTTATCCCTGAATTCTTCTATTAATGCCTAATTTCTTATTTAATTGATTTTTGCCACTCTTCTAATTTCCTTTTATATATTTTTTTATTTATTTTCTTTGTGATTACTGTGGGGCTTATATTTAATATCCTAAACCTATAATAATCATATTGGATTTGATACCAAGAATACTCATACACTGTTTCTATACCCTTTTATCCCCCCACCATTTTGTTGCACTTGTTACAAATTTACTTTATACACTGCATTCTGAAACCATAGATTTATCATTACTTTTTATACATTTGCATTATAGAAACTATAAGAAGGGTAAAATGGAATTACAAACCAAAAAATACAAACCACAGAATTGTCATTTATAATTATGCATTTTGTTACCTTTACTGGTCTAGTTTCTTTATTCTGTGCAGTCCGCTACCCAGCGTCCTTTCCTTTCATTCTAAAATATTCCCTTGAGCATTGCTTTAGAGTGTCTAGTTGTGAACTCCATCAGCTTTTGTTTATCTGGGAATGTCTTAATCGCTCCCTCATTTTTGGAGGACAGTTTTGCTGGATATAAAATTCTTGGTTGGCAATTGTTTTCTTTCTATTTTTAAATATTTGGTCCCATTACCTTCTTTTTTCCATGGTTTCTGATGTTAAATCAGCACTTGGTTTTATTGGAACTCCCTTGTACATACATATTGCTTTTCTCTTGCAGCTTTCAGAACTCTCTTCTTGGCATTCTACAGTTTGATTTTCATATGGCTGGGTGTGCATCGCTTCATTTCCCATTAGTGTTCATTAGCATTCTTGAATGTTTATATTCATGTCTTCATTAAATCTGGGAAACTTTCTTCCATTATTTCTTTGAGTTTACCTTTGGTCCCTTTTCCTCTTTCTTCACTTTCTGGAATTCCCATAATGCATATATTGATATGATGGTATAACACAGATCTTTTAGGCTTTGAATTTTTTATTTCTTGTTTCTTTCTGCTCTTCATCCTAAATCATTTCAACTGTCTTGCCTTCAAGATCACTAATTTTGAAGACTGAGTAAAGGATGATATCATTCATATTTTAAAACTGCAACTTCTGTGTGAGACTAAAAGGTGAGATGTTTATTTGGTGCAAAATTTGTATTTTGGTTAGTACATTTCCTAATTTAACTTGTATGGTTAGCTTAGTTGAACACCATAAGTACATGGAATCTTGAATAGAGCCTGGGATTTTGTTGGTTTGTCCAGTTAGTGTGATGCCCCAGTAAATCCTATTATTCACTCATCAACATTTCTAAAACAGTGTGGTGGTATTCTTCACAATCATCCTGCTCCCTGTACATCATTGAATCCTCCTCACCTGGCAGCATTCATCACAGTGATGAGGTTTTCTGGGCCTTCATCTCAGAGTGGGTGCAGCATCTGTGAATCACCACAGGTTCTGCTACCAGCTCACTTGGTACTACTCACCTGTGTGATGGGTGCTTTGCTGGGGCCTCCTCAGTCTATTCCTAAGCTGTTCAGTCCTCAGTCTCCTTTTCCTTGGTTACCTGTTTGGTGTTTGTGTTCCTCTCTGCTGTTTCCACCAAGACAGTAGAGCTCACCTTCTCCTCCCAGACTCAGATTATGGGGTTCAGCACCAGGCGGTACAGGAAAGTGCCTCAACTGTGGGTGGCTTAGCTGAATCCAAAGACTTCCTCTCCTTATTGCTGAAGTCCCTAAAAGGACAGTTAATCATGCCCACCCGTCCCCACCTACAGCTGCCCCCATCTCCAGACCTCATACACAATGAAGTGGAATGTCAACTGTTTCAACCTTATCATTCATGAGGCCCTGGAATTTAGTATCTGGACTAAACTACAAAATATCTTCAAAGGCCATTTGAATCTAAAATACAGAGGGTTCATCAATGAGTTTGTCTGAAGAACGCATTTGCCCCAGCCAGAGAAGCTTATCTGTAAATTAAGAAAACAGACTATATCAAAGCCGTGATTGCGAAAATAATGGATTTTGTTAAACTTAGCCCACCTGCCCCTCCCACCCCCACCAGTCTTCCCTTCCTCCCTATATTTGCTTACGAGGCAGTAAATGCAATGATAAAATTTTACAGTAGGAAAGAGATGGTTTTGCATCCTTGTGCCCTCATCTTCTCTGTAAAATGGGGATGGTAATATTTACCTCATATGGCTGTTTGAGGATCAATTGGAATAAATACATAAGTGCTCAGCACAGTACCTGGACCAGGGCAAGCTCCCAGTAAATGGTAGCCATTACCTAGACCCTTCCTCAACCTATTCTCTCTTTCAACCTATCAACATTTTTCCACTCAACCTTTAAAACTCAGTCAAAAGACATCTTTTCCATCAAATTATCAAATCCAGAGATGTGCCGGTAAATATTTTGCAGCTTTCTCTGAGAAGCAGAGAGAGTCCTGAGCTTTGCCAATTTCCATGATGTAAATGGTTGATTTCAAGCTATTAACAGAGCATCACTGAACGTGGCATTAGGAAGAGATGAGCACAATGAACTCTCAAGCCAGAGCAAGTTGGCTCCAGCATGTAACTGCTCAAACCCCACCTTCCCTTCCAAAATATTAATCACTCTTTTTTCTGTGATTTCAAAATGCATTATTCATTTCACTTGTATGTATCTGAGAATACAGTGATAAACTCAATGCAAGACTATTTCCCACAATAAAATGTGAATTCTCTGAAGTCGTGAATAATTACCTAGGTCATCCTGCTTTAACACAGTGAAGAGTTTTCTTAAATATACTAGCAGCTGGGTCAAACACTTTATATAGATACAAAAGATGAAATTACAATCCAAAGGAAAAAGAAGAAATATTTAACCTAGCATAAAGAAAACTGTTTTCAAAATCAAAAACAGAGGAGGAGGCAGAGGAGGGAGAGAAGGAGAAAAAAAGTAGTGAAGAAAAAGCTTACATAGGTCTGCAATAAAACAGTGTCCTACAGTTTCACCCCTTCGCACAGAAGGTAACCTATACACACCAAACGAGTTTTATCATGGAGTTTATTTAAATTACAATGTTTAAAACAATTTATATATATCATTGAGGGCCAAATATCAGCCAGCTTTCATTTTTAATTTACGTAAAAGAAAGTTACAGTCAGTTTCTGAACAAGTCATTGTGAAAGATCACATGGTGAGAAACTTTACTTACATATGGAAACTCACTTCTGGGTGAAAATTAAGTGCTTAATTAAAATGATATTTTCTGAGTCCTTGATTGTAACACTCATCTTTCTGAAAAGGGGTGTCATATATTGCAACACCTATAGTGTGAAAGCCAAATTCCTCAGTCTAAAAATACTTCCATCCTGCTTCAATGATGATTTAATAAAGAAAAGTGCATATGTATTATCCAACATTTAAAGAAAACAAGACAATCTTTAAGCACAAGGATTTCATATTTTTTAATGTTTTACTTCTGAAGTAAAATAAGACATTATATTTGTTTAATAACCACCTAACTGAATAATGTTTATTCTGATACCTGGTGATGAAATTGTGTTCACATTTGAAAATGAGTGCTTCGTGACTTTACACAGTATTCTTGTCTTTTTAAGGTGCTCCAGTTGTCTATCATTACACAAACATGACTCCAAAGTGGAGTGGCTTAAACAACCACAGTCATTTTATTATTTATTATTCACCGTGGTTTCTATGGGTTAGAAATTGGCGAAAGTCTCATCTTGGGGCCTTGCAAGTATTGCAGTCACATAGGCGTGGGAAGTGGAGCAGGTAGGGACCCTCACAGGTGAAACAAGGGCCTTTCCCTGTAGTCTCTTGACAGGGATTGATTTAAGTTTCCTCAGGGTATGGCAGCTGTCTTCCTGCAGAACAAATGATCCAAGAGAACCAGAGGGAAGATGTAGCACCTTTTCTAATCTAGACTCAGAAGTGGCGTGGAGTCTCTTCCACCACATTCTATCAGAAGAAGCAACTCACCATATTTGAAGGGAGGAGTGGCAAGTTCCTAGAAGAGCATATGATGTGGGTGACACTGTTGCAGTCATCTTTCGGAAATGAACCTGCCACAGTCTGTTCTCTGGTCATAGCAATCAGCATCTGTTCCAACTGCAAAAGATGGCCACCTCCTTCCTGATGCACCCCTAAGAGTTTCATGTCATTCAGCATTTAACTCAAGCTTAACATCCAGAATCTCATCATCTAAAAATCAGGTCCAAGTCCGAATAAGGACCCTTAGGTACAACTCTTCTGGTATAGTTCTTCTCAATTTAAAGATCCATGAACCAAAGAGATAAAGTTATCTGCCACCTTAAACCTAACTTACAATGGTGAGAAGGAAGGAGAATAACCGCTAGACAATCCTATTCACAAAGGAGGGAAAAGAGAGGCACACAGCATTCACTGTCCCATAGGAATTCTGTGGTTCATCTGGGCACTTGATGCCAGTTACTTGGTTAGGGCTCAGCCCTACACTCTAGGACTTACAACGTCACTGACGTCCTCCAGAGCAAGCATCCCAAGATGGCCATGGAGAAGAAGTTCACGGCCTGCTCTAACTTAGCATCAGAAGTCATGCAAAGTCAACTTCTACATTCTATTTGTGGAAGCAATCACAATCCAACCCAAATTCAAGGGGAGTACGTGGGAATTAGACCCCACCTCTTGATGGGGGCATGGCAAGTTTCTAAAAGAACACATGGGTTAAGAAATGTTTGCAGCCATTTTGCAAAATGACAATAAAATACAATATAATAATACTTTCATACTTTGTTCCATCAGCTTCTTTCTCTAGATTTAACCAAGAAGTTAACAAACCATTAGCCATTGAAATAGGATCTATTCCTGGAGGAAACTGAAGGGAAGGGCCATCATGTAACATTAGTTAATCATGTTTGTTATGATGGCATTCAAAATTGTGTGTCCATAATGTCGAATGACCAATGGAATCAAGTTTTCAGTGCATACTTTGTAAAGAATCTATGCTTCATTTTTTTCTTGGAAAATGTCTACTTATAAACACATTTGTTTTGTTATTCTTCTTTTAAGAAATGACGAACATATATTGCTCGTGTGCAACTTAATTCCTCTACAGTGAATTGTGCTAAATATCAAACATTTATTCCTTAACCCACTTTTTGTACAAGTAACAACAAATATAAAGGTTTCTTTTTTAAAAATAACTTTATCAGGATACCCAATAACAGCAATAGTTATATCTGATTGGTGGGGTTAAACAATCAATTTAATTTTTTTTCTATACAGGTTTACTTTAAGCAAATCTTCTAGTGGAAAATATTACTTTTATTACCATAAAAGAATCAATACTCTTTTCACTTTAACCATTTGCATGGTGTGTTAACATGCTTGACATTTAAGAAAGATTATTTGTTCAGTAAATCCAACACCTCCAAGTATCATTATTGCTATAAACATGTAACTAGGAGAAAGACAAATATATGGAAGTAAAATTTAATAATCAGTTTAAAATATCTAGTGCCATATATATTCACACATATACAATTCGCTCCTGCTTTAAAGAGGTGTGAATAAAAGAATAGTGTACCCCCAAGAAAGAGGGACCTATCCATTATATAAAGTGTGATTTGCAATTCCGTGCCGCTTGGGAAACAGGCCCTCTGAGCCCCCTTCTACTATTTGCCTTTATGCCTTAGGAACAGATATAATCAGAGAGTGTGACTCTCTCCCATCTCTGCCACTGAGTAAAGTGATCTTTTCTGGAATTGAACATATTTTGGATTTCTTGGGACAGTCCCATTCCAATTGTTGTGTCTCATATGTATGTTCATGAGTTGTATTTTTTGATGGAGATAATAGGCCCCTTACCTATAGGACTTCCTTGCTGACATCTCTAGCAAGTCCTAAGATTACATGTAAATATAGGCACAGGTGAAAATATAACTTGGTAGCAGTGCTGGTTTGACTCTGTTATGTACCCCCAGAAAAGGCATGTTTAATCCTGATTCAATGTTGTAGAGTGGAAACCTTTAATTAGAGTATCTCCATGGAGACACAATGCACCCAATTGTGGGTGTGACCTTTTAATTAAATGAGATGTGACCCCACCCATTCAAGGGGGGTCTTGATTAGTTTACTCAGATCCTTTAAAATGGGAAACATTTTGGAGAAAGCTCAGAAACAACAGAGCTGACACAGAGCAGATGCAGACACTTGGAGAACAGATGCTTCTGAGCCCACAGGAGGCCCAGGGCCCAGCAGACATTACCATGTGCCTTCCCATGAGATACTAAGCAGGCCAGGACCCAGAGCTGTGTCCCAGAGGAGCTAAGTGGAGGCTGACAGATGCCAAATGAGGAACCCCCACAGGAAACAGAGACTGAAAGCAATGGAGCCCAGGAGCCCAGGACCAGCAGATGCCAGCCATGTGCCTTCCCAGATCACTCTTCCTTGAGCCAAGTTATCTCTCTGGATGCCTTAGTTAGGGCATATTTATGGCTTTAGAACTGTAAACTTGTAACTTCTTAAATTCTCTTTTTAGAAGCCATTCCATTTCTAGTATATTGCACTCCAGCAGCTTAACAAACTAATACAGCCCTGAGAAGTGGATGGGTATGAGAGTTAGAAAGAACAGTTCAAATCCTCACTTGCTTATCTCTGTGATCTCTAGCAAATTACCTCACCTCTGTGACCTGCTTCCTCACCTGTATATTGAAATACAGCGTAATCTACCTATCTCAGAGTGTAGATTTGGGGAATATATTCCAGAATATAAAGTGCATAGTGCATGGGTAGTGTGAAAGACATTTCTTAGTAGCAAAGGTTTAGCTTTATTTACTTGGATTCTTGCAGGTTTCTATGAAATGCGAAGACAAAAGAAGAGGAAGTGGAAGTGTAGCTGGACTGGAAAGAAGGTCTTTTCTTAAAATAACGTCCGTTCCTTCAAAAGCAATAGAGTGTGTTTCTGTGAGAAGCAGAGTCATCGAAGTCGAGCTGCTAAGGGAGTATTTTAGCTCTATGAAAACAGGGCCTGGATTCCAACCCTGACCTTTGTACAGCTGACTAGTTAGGGGTTCCTATGGATTCTAACACAAACACATGAAAGCAATTAAACAGCTAAATTCCAGGCAGGTTTCTCAATACTATGGATTATTTAGTTCTTAGCAGGGGATATTGTGGTGTCCCAAAAAAACCTGGTTTACCACAGAGTGAGTTCTGCAGAGAATGTAAAATCATATCAGCAAGTTTGTTACAAATCACATCTTGGCAACAGAATAAAGCTTGACTATTCATTGGCACTGTGTGCGTGTACCTCCTATACAATCGTGTCTACCCTGGAAGGTAAAAGTCGAAGATTAAAAACAGTCTAGATAATTTGGATAACAGGAACAATAATAAAACCTGCTATTTCTTCAAGGAGAAAAGGTTATGGTTCCAATACTTGAATTATATAAACTCAAATAATTTGAATACCTAGCCCCCATTCATAGATGATTTTCTAAACTTTCTCTTTCTTTTATCTGTTTTAATACACCGCTGAAAAAAAACTTCCAGACATGTGTCCACTGAAGTCTCAAAAATTCACACTTTAATCCAAATAAAAATACATGCACAGTTATTGCAATTAAACCAAGTTAGAATCATTTTTAAAAGACATAACAGTGAGAGGATTTCTAAATAATCAAAATGGCAATGCATATTTAATCATACAAAAATTATACATTTCACATCCAGCTATCATGGAGCAGTGGAGACATTGCTTTAAAGTAAAGTTTATGTTTACTGAATCAGGTGTTACTATATTCTAAAGCTCTATGACTTTTTATTTGTTATAAAAAATAAAGGCAGGGCAGTGTGACGGTGGCTCAGTGGCAGAATACTCACCTGCCATGCCGGAGACCCGGGTTCGATTCCCAGTGCCTGCCCATTTAAATAAATAAAGGCAGTTTGTCTTCAGGCTTTGAAAGAAATTTACTAAATAAAATTGCAATCTTAAGAGATCAAATAATATGAATGTTTGGAAAAACAGTAAGAACAATCCAAATCTTTTTTATTAAAAAAAAAACTTCTGGAAATTACAGATTATAGCAGTCAGCAGATTCGAAACCATGGAAACAATGTATTATTGATTCCATGTATTTTTCATGACCCAATATAGGTAAAATCTTTATTAAAATAAAAAAACAAAATAATACACTATAATCTTAGAGATAGGAATTTCTGAATAGAAAAGAATGGATGAATAAGTGAATGAATTCATTAAACATCAGAGCCTTTAAACCAGAAATAAAGAAAAAGAAATTCAATCTATCTCTCCAAGTTAGTAACCTAAAAATCAGTCTTTGCTCATAAATCAGCAACAGAGAATCCTTTTCCAGGAGCTTTACATAAATCACTTTTTTCTCCTGAGGATAGACTCTAGCTTCCACCCTCTACCATCACATAAATTGTCAATCCGTTGACCTTCCTAAACTCAACAAAGACTCTTGCAGAAAGAGTAAGACACACCCTGTTTGCACAAAGGAATACAGAAAGAGCCAAGATTTTTCCTTGTAAACAGTTCTTCAGAAATGAGCCCTGAATTTTAATGTTTTTCCTTAATTTTAAGACTCTCAGAGCTCGGCTGTCTTTGTTAAAGACTCACCTGACCACAGTTCATACTGTATGGAACTTCATGCTTTCCAAACACACCAAATGTCAACCCCAGATCAAATCAACAGTCGTTTCAAGAGTCTGAAGTATCGGGAGATCTACAGGCTCCGTGAGTCAGAGGTCCAAACAATTATCTCCAGCAGTACCTTCTTTCCCTACAGAAAGAAAATGATGATGAAAAGACACAGAAAGTAGAATATTACTTATTCTCCCCTGCCCCCAAAACAAAAGGCTTTTTTATTAGAAGATAAGATTACGATGACCATCTATTCAGGCAAGAAAGCTGGTTAGATTTCCTAACTTTTAAAGAGAACTTCAAACCTATCTTCTCCTGAGTTTTTCTTTACAGTTGATTTTTGAGTATATAGATCAGCTCTTAATCAAGAACACAGAATTCAGAAACTTGGGTTTCTTGCCAGACAATACAGTCTCAATTTGGCTACAGACCAACTTTTATCAAAGGATTAGTTGTAAATAAAAAAATAGCATTACAAAAATAACCTACAATCCACTCATTCCTTGAGAAGTTTTAAATTTTATTCCTGTTGATCAGGATAATTTTTGAAGATATTAAACTAAGATTGCCATCTTCCTACCCCCATTTTTCCAATACTCTGTCTTCACCATTCGGGCAGTAGCAAAAGTTATCAGTATAAATTACCCTGGGGCCAGAGCAGATGCAGAAAGAAAACAGTCAAATTCTTGGCTTTTGAGTTCACAGTGGACTTCCATAAATCTACGTGATAGTCCTGGCTCTCGATTGCATCAATAAGGCACATGAAAGAGAAAGACGTTTGAATTTTTTTTTTTTATTACAGAACTGTGTGGACTTACAGAACAATCATGCATAAAATACAGGACTCCCACATACCACCTGACTCCCATCACCTTACATCAGTATGGAATTTGTTACAATTGATGTTAGGACATTTTTACAATTGTACTATTATTTAAAAACCGTGGTTTAATTTACAGTTCACTGTTTGTACAGTGTAGTTTCATGGATTTTTTAGAAATTTTTATTTTGCTATGATGTATACAATTTAACATTTATCCTTTTAATGATATTCAGATTTATAGTTCAGTGCTGTTAATTGCATTCACAAAGTTGTGCTAGCATCACCTCCCTGCATTACCAAAACATTTCCATCATTCCAAATAAGAACCCTGTACATTTTAAGCCTTAACTTCCATTCC
Source organism: Myrmecophaga tridactyla (assembly GCA_004026745.1). Classification (NCBI taxonomy): domain Eukaryota; kingdom Metazoa; phylum Chordata; class Mammalia; order Pilosa; family Myrmecophagidae; genus Myrmecophaga; species Myrmecophaga tridactyla. The sequence goes on along the minus strand of PVIY010041883.1, from coordinate 9,320 downwards.
CTATGACCACACCCACCCCATCAATTGTTTCAAAACAATGAGATCATAAAATATATGTCCTTTTGTGTCTACCTAATTTCAGTTGACATGATGTGTTCAAGGTTCATCTATATTGTTGCATGTATCAGCACTTCATTCCCTTTTTTGGCTGTATAATATTCCATTGTATATGTGCTGACTTGAAGCTATTATGTACCCCCAGAAAATTCATGTCCTTTAATCCTCATTCAACATTTCTGATTGTTTCCATGGAGATGTGACCCACCCAATTGTGGGTGGTAACTTTTGTTTAGATGGTTTCCATGAAGATGTATCTCCACCCATTTAAGGTGGGGTTGCTTACTGGTGTCCTTTAAGAGGGAACCATTTTGGAAAAAGCTGTGCAGCCACCAGAACCGACAGAGCCAACAGAAAGGACAGAGCTCCAGGGAAGCCATTGAAGAAGCCTGGAGAAAAAGCTAGTAGATGTCTCCGTGTGCTTTTCCAGTTGAGAGAGAAACCCCAAATGTCATCGGCCTTCTTGAATCAATGTATCTTTCCCTGCATGCCTTTGTTGGACATTTTTATAGCCATGCCTTAATTTGGACCTTTCTCATGGCCTTAGAGCTGTACACTTGCAACTTAACAAATTCCCCCTTTTTAAAAGCCATTCCATTTTTGGTGTATTGCATTCTGGCAGCTTTTGCAAACTAAAACAGTATATATACACCACATTTTATTTATCCATTCACTAGCTGATAGACACTGGGCGGCTTACATCTTTTGGCAATTGTGATTAATGCTGCTATGAATATCAATGTGCAAATATCGGTTCAAGTCCGTGCTTTCAATTATTCGGGGTGTATACCTAGTAATGGGATTGCCTGGTCATTCTGAGGAACCACCAAACTGTTTTCAACGGCAGGTGCCCCATTTCACATTGACACTAGCAATGAATGCATCTTCCTATTTTTCCACATCCTCTCTAATATGTGGCATTTTCCTTTTTTAATAACATCCATTCTAATTAGTGTGCAACAGTATTTCATTGTAATTTTGATTTGCATGTCCTTGGTGGATAATGATGTTGAGCTTCTTTCCATGTGCTTTTTGTACATTTTTATATCTTCTTTGGAGAGACATCTTTATAATTCCTTTGGTCATTTCTAATTTTTTTTTTTTTGGTCTTTTTACTAAGTTGAAGGATTTCTTTAGTTATCCTGAGTATTATACTTGTATTGGATATGTGGTTTCCAAATATTTTCTCCCATTTTGTAGGTTGCCTTTTTCTGGGGAGATTGGGGTATGTGGTCTGGGAATTGAACCAGGTCTCCCACATGGAAAGCGAGCATTAAACCACTGAAACACCCATGCACCTTACTGTTTTCTTACTTTCATGTTAAAGTCCTTTAATGACCAAAAGTTATTAATTTTGACGAGGTTCCATTTATCTATTTTTTCTTTTGTTGCATGTGCTTTAAGTGTAAAGTCCATGAAACCACTGCCTAAAACAAGGACCTGAAGATGCTTCCCTACATTTTCTTCTAGGAGTTTCATAGTTCTAGCTCTTACAGTTAGTTCTTTGATCTATTTTTAGTTGATTTTTGTGTATGGTAAGATAGGAGTCCTACTACTTTTTTTCTGCAAATAGAGATCCAGTTTTCCCAGTACAATTATTGAAGGTAGTATTTTTCACCAATTGAGTGTTTTTTGCCACCTTCTCAAATATCAGTTGGCCATAAATGGAGGGTTGATTTCTGAGCTCTCAATTCAATTCTATTGGTCTATATGCCAGGCCTTGGGCCAATACCATACTGTTTTGATTACTATGGCTTTGTAATAAAACTTTGAAATTGGGAAGTGTGAGTTTTCCAACTTCATTCTTCCTTTTCAACACAGCTTTAGCTATTTGGGGCCCCTTGCCCTTCCATATAAACTTGATGATTGCCTTTTCCATTTATGTGAAGAAGGCTGTTGGAATTTTAATAGAGATTGTTTGAATCTATAAATTGCTTTGAGTAATACTGACATCTTAATAATATTCAGTCTTTCTATCCATTAACACAGAATATCCTTTTATTTAATTAGTTTTTTTAAAATTTCCTTTAGCAATGTTTTATGGTTTTGTGCATACAAGTCCTTTATATCCTTGGTTAGATTTATTCCTAGATATTTGATTCTTTTAGTTGCTATTGTGCATAGAAATTTTTCTTGATTTCTTCTTCCAATTGTTCATTGCTTGTGTGTAGAAACTCTACTGATTTGGGAGTATTGATCTTGTACCCCACCACTTTGCTTAATTCATTTATTAGGCCTAGGAGCTTTATGGTGTATTTGTTGGGATTTTTCTGTATAAAGAATCATATAATCTGCAAATAGGGAAAGTTTTACTTCTTTCTTTCCAATTTGGGTGACTTTTATTTCTTTTTCTTGCCTGATTGCTCTGGCAAGAACTTCAAATACAATTTTTAATAACAGTGGTGACAATGGGCATCCTGGTTTTTATCCTTCTCTCAGAGGGAAAGCATTCAGTATTTCACCATTAAATAGGGTGGTAGCTGTGGGATTTTCATATATATGCTTTACCATATTGAAGAAGTTTCAATCTATTCCTAGTATTCCAAGTGGTTTTTTTTTTTCATCAAAAAAGGATGATGTATTTAGTCAAATGCCTTTTTGGCATCAGTTCAGATGGTCATGTAGGTTCTTGCCATTCATTTTGTTAATGTGGTCTATTATATTAATTGACTTTCTTATTTTGAACTAACCTTGCATTCCAGAGATAAATCCCACTTGATCACAGTGTATAATTATTTTAATATGCTGTGGGGTTCTGTTTGTGAGCATTATATTGAGGATATTGCATACATATTAATAAAAGATATAGGTCTGTAGTTTTCTTTTCTTTAGCATCTTTATCTGGGTTAGTTATAAGAGTGATGTTGGCCTTATAGAATGAGTTAGCGAGTGTTCCCTCCTCTCCAATTTTTTGGAAGGGTTTGAACAGATTGGAGTTATCTTTGTGGAATGCTTGGTAGAATTCCCCTGTGTAGCATATGGTTCTGGCTTTTTATTTGTTGGAAAGTTTTTATTGCTGATTCAAATTCTTTACTAGTAATTGGTTTGTTGAGATCTTCTATTTCTGCTTGAGACAAGGAACATAGTTTGTATGTTTCTAAGATTTGTCCATTTCATCTAGGTTATTTAACTGATTGGCATACAATTGTTCATACTATCTCTTATGGTCCTTCTTATTTCAGTGGGATTGGTAGTAATGTACCCTTTTTCATTTCTGAATTTCATTACTTGCGTCCTCTCTCTTTTTTTCTTTTCAGTCTAGCTAAAAAATTGTTGATATTATTGATCCTTTCAAAGAATCAAATTTTGGCTTTGTTGTTTCTCTCTGGTTTTTGTTTGTTTCTTTTTCTATTTCATTTATCTCCACACTATTCTTTATTTCTTTCCTTATGCTCACTTTGGGTTTATTTGTTCTTTTTCAACTTCTTCCAATTTTGAGGTTAAGTCTCTGATTTGATGTATTTCTTCTATTTCAAAGTAAGCATTTAGAGATATAAATTTCCATCTCAGAACTGCCTTTGTTGCATCCCATAAGTTTTGGTATGTTGTATTTTTATTTTCATTCACCTCAAGATATTTCCTAATTTCCCTTGTGCTTTCCTCTTAAACTGTTAGTTGTTTAAGAGTATGCTGTTTAATTTACATGCATTTGTAAATTTTCCCTTTCTCCCTCTGTTATTGATTTCTAGCTTCATTTCATTGTGGTCATAAGATATACATTGTATGATTTCAATATTTTTAAATTTATTGCAACTTGTCTTATAATGCAGCATGTGGTCTATCCTGAAGAATGATCCATGTGCACTTGAGAATAATGTATATTATGCTTTTGTTAGGTGAAGGGTTCTAAATATGTCTGTTAGGTCTAGCTGGTTTAGATTATCATACATCTTATATTTCCTTATTGGTCTTCCAAATAGATGTTCTATCCATTATTGAGAGTGGTGCATTAAAGTCTCCTGCTAATGACGTAGAACCATCAATTTCTCCCTTCAAACCTGTCAGTATTTGCTTCACATCCTTTGGGGCTCTGCTGTTAGATCTGTATACATTTACAATTGTTTCATTTTCCTGTTGAATTGTCCCCTTTATCAGTATATAATGACCATCTTTGTCCCTCATAATTTTCTTTGACATAAAGTCTATTTTTGTTTATATAAATTAGTATAGCCATCCCAGCCCTCTTTTGGTTACTCCCTGTATGGTATATATATTTTTCCTTCCTCTTACCCTCAACCTACTTGCATCTTTGACTTTAAGGTGCATCTCTTTTAGACAGCATATGGTTGGGTCATGCTTTATTATCCATTCTGCCAATCTCCACCTCTTAACTGGTGAGTTTAAACACTTTGCACTTAAAGTGACTGCTTGAAAATACAGTACTTTCTTTGTCTATTTCACTATTTAGACTTTATAAGTCTTATTTCTTTTTTATGCCTCATTTCTATTAATGCCTACTTCTATATTTATCTGCTTTTTGTTTTGAACCATAGTTAGTGCCTTCTCACTTCTACATAGATATATTTTCCATCTATTTTCCTTGTGGTCACTAAAGAACTAAAATTTAACATCCTAAATATAAAACAATTGTATTTCATTTGACACCAACATAACATCAATAGAGTGCACATGCAATATTTCTATACCCCTTATCCCCTCACCATTTTTTTGTGATTTTTGCCACTTATATCTTGTACAGTGTATGTCTAAAACCTTGTTTGGTCATTATGTTTTATGAATTGCATTTTAGTACTTGGAAGAAATGGAGCTCCATACCAACAATATACTGCAATAATACTGGCATTTGTAGTTACCCAAATGGTTACTTATATCACTGATCTTTATTTCTTTGTGCCCCTTTTAACCACTGTCTAGTGTTCTTTCCTTTCAGTCTGAAGAACTGCTGATAGGGCAGGTATAGTGGTGCTGATATGGGAATGGCTTAATTCCCCCTTCTTTTTCAAATGGGCAGGCTCTGGGAATCAAACCCATGTCTCTGGCATGGCAGGTGAGAACTCTGCCACTGAGCCACTGTTGCCCACCCTCCCCCTCATTTTTGAAAGAGAGTTTTGTATCACCAGATATAAAATTCTTAGATAGCAGTTGTTTCCTTCAACATTTAGGTATTTCAACCCACTGCCTTCTTGCCACCGTGGTTCTGGTGAGAAAGGGACCCTCATAATTACAACTCCCTTGTATGTAACACATTGCTTATCTCTTCAGCTTTCAGAACTCTCCCCTTTTCCTTTGTATTTGATAAGAGTAATCAGTATCTGACAGGGTATATTTTCTTCACCCTTTGGTATTCTCTGAGCTTCTTGGATGTGCTTATTTACATTTTTTGCTAAGTTTTGAGAAGTTCTCTATCATAATTTTCTTGACTAATCCTTCTGCCATTTTCTCTCTTTCTTCTCCTTCTGGAACTCCCATGATGTATATAATGTTGTGCTTGATGGTGTCCCATAGCTGTCTTAGGCTATTTTCCCTGTTAGTATTTCAATGCAGAGAAAATGTTAGTATTTCATTTTTCTTTCTATTCCATAGTCTGACTCATTGCAAGTATCTTGCCTCAGGGTTCACCAGTTCTTTCTTCTGCTAGCTACAATGTGCTCTAAAAACCCTCCTGGGCATTTTTCATGTCAGTTATTGTGGTCTTCAACTCCAGTAGTTCTCTTTGGTTCCTTTTTAAAATTTCCATCTCTCTACCTAGACTCTAATAATGCTCATTTATTGTTTCCTTTTAGTTCTTTCTCTCCACTTTCCTTCATCTCCTTGAGAAATTTTAAGATCTTTTTTTAAAGATTTTGATCAGTAGTCCACATTCTCATTTTCTTCCTTGGTAATTTATGGATTTTTATCCTATTTCAATGATAAGTCATCATTTTCTGTTTTTGCTGTTGTTGTTGTTTGTCTTATATTCTTTTGTTGCACACTGTGCATTTTTATATTTTAAAATGTTAACTCTGGGATTTATTCCCTGAGATCTTTGTTTCTTGGTTTAGTAACCAGCTGGAGATGAGACAGATATTTATTTGAGCGTCAGCGTTCCTACCAGGAAGGTCTGTCCAAAGTGAATGCAGCGTGAGGGTTTTCCCTGTCTTTCTGGGTCCCTGTCTTGTCCTGGAATCTGCTTGTTAGTTGTTTTGGAGTTCCCCTGTTTACAGGAGTTTGGTTGTCCCCTGTTTCCCAGGAGACATATCTCCTTCTCCTGGGTATTCTGAAGCAGGCAATCTTCTGTTCCAGACCATCTGCTATATAGATTTTTATACCTCTTTCATTGTCTGACACTGTTTTTACCTGGAGGATAAATTCTGGGAGGGGGATGATCCCAGAATGGACATTTCCAAGTCAATCTTTCCTGGCCAAAACAGGGCTGAGGACCCACAAAAGGGGCACAGACCAGCTCCAAATTTTCCTGGGGAGGGGATCAAGAAGGGTGGCAAAATTTTCTCCAATGGTCCCCAGAGCTGAGTTTCCATCCCCAACAAATGCAGTCCTTCTACTAACTGTCCGCTGCAGGCATGAGGACATGCAGCCTCTTTAATTCTCCACTGTCTCTATCCGTGTTGGGAAGGTTTTGAAACAATGCAGAGAAAACAATTTATAGTTCTTTACTGTAATTTATCTGTCTCTCCCTCCCACTCTTTCCTGGATGCTGTACACTGTTCATCTGGCCTCTGGTATTTCCCAAGAGTTGTTTCAGACAGTTCCTACCTGTTTAGTTGTTTTCTTTTGTTGTTTTTTTGTTTGTTTGTTTGTTTTTGGTGAGAAGATTGAGTCTTAGGGCTCCCAACTCTGCCAACTTCCCTAGAAGTTGAGAATGTTTGAATTTTAAAAAAGAAAAATTAGCTTCCTTTGAATTATCAAAATCCAGAGGCTGATTGGCTCAGATCATGGAGTACATACCATCAATATTGAATAAGGCAGCACATTTGATAGCATAAAGCCCCTATTTGTGTCCCAATAGTAATGAATGTTCAATAAGAGTAAGGAAGAAAAACATCAGAGAGTAAGTAACAAGGTGCTTGATGGTAATGGGTACATGAGAAAGTACCCTGTCCTCTGCTCTCCTATCAAAGTTGAATCTAGGGGTTAGGCACATCCATCTGATGGAATAGGATGATACAGTGAGTTGCTGTAAAACTCTCTAGAAGGGCATTGGCTCTTCATAACTACCACCTGTGAGTTTGCAGCAAAGCACCTGGTGGTAAATCTGGAATTGTCGTTGGTCAGCAGGGCATGCAGGTAGGAAGGAGAGCTAGCTGTGGAGTAGGGAAATGGGAAGATAAACTGAAAGCTACTGACACATTGACATCTGTCTTCACTGCCTCTCACCAATGACAACTTTCCAAGTGTAATGGCTACTACTTTCAATTCTGCCTCACAAATCCCCTGCAACTTGACTTAAGGCCAACTCTAATTTTGAGACTTACAGGTTAAGCAAGTTCTAAGATCTGGCTCAAGAGATCAGGCTACTGAAGGATCAAGTGAGAGAGAATGGTTTAGGCAAGGATATATAGAAAGAAAGGAATAAGGCAGAATGAGCAAATGCACAGAGGTGGAAATAAACATGGTGCATATGGGAGACTAAAACATGGAGAAGAGCAAGAAGACACCAGGTTTGTAGGTTGGTTAGAAGACCCATATGTTGAAGGGAATGAATGCCAATTAAAAGACTATATAAAGATAGAGTAGATTCTTAAGGACATGACTAGCATGGTGGAAATTCAGGTAAGAGCAACATAAACTGTATATGCATGATGATTTAGAGTATAGAGAAGTTCAAAGGGGTCACCTAAAGGATTCCTGCTTATGAAACAATGAAACCAGGACAAGGGTAGTGGCACTATGGTGGGAAAGGAAGGAAAAAGACTAATGGACATATTAATTGACATCAACAGAACTTAAAACCAGATGTAAAGCAGATCTTCCAGGGGATGAAGCATTGAATACAATGTTAATAAAAACAATGTTTTCCATGATATGTTCAACTACAAGAGTGATTTGGAGGGTGGGCAACGGTGGCTCAGTGGCAGGGTTCTCACCTGCCATGCCAGATACCCGGGTTTGAGTCCCAGTACCTGCCCACGTGAATAAAAAAAAGAAAAGAAAAGAAAAAAGATTTGGAGTCTTGACAACTGAGTTAAGATTTATACAATACAGCTCTTCATCACTAAATCTAGAATATATGATACAACTGATATGAAACAGCTTTCCAAGCTGTCTAAAGTGGCCCATTGTTCAGGATGGTGCTTGTTATGTTCAACCATATCTATTCTAGTTCAGCCCCCCAGGAACATTTCATTTACTGATATGGAAATCAGTACTCAAATCAGTACTCAAATCAGTACTCAAATGAGAACAAATTGATTCAGAGATTATTTTATTCAGAGTCAGCACTATTTCTTGTGTTTGGCAAAGATTCAAAGGCAGGTATGGGATTGGAAAAGGTTTATAATGAAAAGGGAAGAGCAATTAGACAAGGAAAAAAAAAAGTCCAAATTGGAAAGGAAAAAGCAAAACTCTCACTATTTGCAGATGATATGATACCATATGTTAAAAATCTTGAAAAATCTACAGCAAAGCTACTAGAGCTGATAAATGAGTACACAAAGTGACAGGGTAAATGAGTACACAAAGTGACAGGGTACAACATTAATACCCAAAAATCAGTAGTGTTCCTACACATTAATAATGACCAGTCTGAGGAGGAAATCAAGAAAAAAAAATCCATTTACAATAGCAACCAAAAGAATCAAAGATTTAGGAATAAATTTAACTAAGGATGCAAAAGACCCAAACACAGAAACTACAAGAAAATGCTAGAAGAAATCATGGGAGATGTAAATAAATGGAAGGGTATATGGTGCTCATGGGTTGGAAGACTAAATACTGTTAAGATGTCAATTTTACCCAAATTGATTTATAGATTCAATGAATACTAAATAAAATCCCAACAACTTACTTTGCACAAATGAAACCAATAACCAGATTTATTTGTAAGGGAAGGGTGACACACATAGCTAAAAATATCTTGAGAAAGAAAAAAGAAGTAGGAGGTCTCACACTACCTGATTTTAAAGCATATTACAAAGCTACAGCAGTGGTCAAACAGCATGGTACTGGCATAAGGAGAGATATACTGACCAATGGAGTCAAACAGAGTGTGCAGATATAGAACCTCTCATCTATAGACGATTGATCTTTGATAAGGTGGTCAAGCCAACCCACCCCAGCCAGAGAAGCCTCTTCAAAAAAAAAAA
>PVIY010041882.1:0-21081 GCA_004026745.1 Myrmecophaga tridactyla | reverse complement strand
TTATCTGCTGCCGCCAGCGCCATGCTGAATAACTGCTCTAATGAGGTGGCCTGCTGGGACCACCAGCTCCCAGGACCCCTGGGCCTCACTGGGGAGGGGCATGGGTAAGCCAGTTGGTTCAGGAGGGCCCAGGAGCAAACCCCTCAGAACCCAGCAGGGCTGTGCCTATAAGGTTTTTCCCTAGTTCTGTCTCGTTTCCTTGGAGGGGGATTCCAGGTCTTCCACCCTGCACCTCAACAACCATCTCCCTGCTGGGCTGGGCTGAGCTGGGCTGGGCTGGTCAGAGCTGGCAGGGGCCCACCAGCCTTTGCTGCTGCCAGGTGCCTGGCCTTGAGAGGCTTGGAGACATGGGGTCCTCTGGGGAAGAAGGGTGCCATGTAAAAAGACATGGAGGCCCAGGGACAGAAAGATCCAGAGGGACTGGAAGGAAGGAAGAGATTAAAGACAGATTTAAGAAAGTGACAATAGAGAGGCAGAGAGACACTGGAAATGGGAAGACTCTGGGATGGACAGAAAGAAACAGCTAAAAAGTGGCAGAAAGATTCAGAAAAATAGGGACAGAAGCAGAGAACGTGTAAGCAGAAAGACACATGGACTGAGACAAGAAAGGTACAAACAGAAAGGTAGAGGCCAGACAAAAATATAGATGGAGAGGCTCAGAGAGGGACAGGGAGAGGAAAGATAGAGGTGAAAAGGGTATGAGAGAGAAAGCGGTGTGTGTGTGGGGGGGGGGCACAAGAGAAAACTGGGCTTAGCGAGATGGACAGGGAGAGACAGAGACAGAAAGGGGGCTCGGGGCTGCGGAACGCGAAGGGAAGAGAGCACCGGGGACAGCGCGCCCGGGCAGGGCGTCAGCGGGGCAAGGAGGCGCGGGAGGGCGGCGGCGGCGGCGGCGGGCAGGGGGTCCGCGCGGGGCTGCGCCGCTGTCCGGGGTAATTTTTCATCTCGGCCGGCTAATCTTTGTTCCCGGCGAAGATAATGAATAGCCAATCGTTATCTGCCCGGCTCCCGGAGGCTGCCCGAGAATGGGGTTGTACAGGGCTGGGAATTGTTTCCAAAGTGCCGCGGAATAAATGGCGTTCCTTATCTCTGCCTTCCAGATTATCGGAGCCCTTTCAGAGAGCGCACAACAAATGCGCCCGCCATCGAATGCATCATTTACCACCGCAGATCTGCGCGCTGATGGGCAGGCAGATAGCCGTCCGCGGGGGACACGCCGGGAGCCCGGTCCCCTCGCCTCCTGCCTGCCGGCCTGCTGGGGCCACCCGAGCGTGCGCCCCTGGCCGCCGGCGAGTGTGCTAGCCGGGGCTCCTGCCCTGGAGCGGGCGTTTCCGCAGTTTTTGGATGGACATGTGGGTGTGCCAGTGGGTGGGCATTAGCAAGTAGAGATGTGCGTGTGCATGAGGGCGTGCGGGTGTGTCAAACAAGTGTACCGCCAGAAAGTGCACACGTGCAACCCCGTTCACGCGTGGTGGGCGTGTGTTGCGAGTGTCTGGAGAGAGCTTAGACGAGGTTGTTGAAGAGCACACACAGGAAAGGGTTTTGCACGGGAGTGTGTCAGCATATGTGCCGTTTAGGAGAGCACGTGTGTGTAAATCTAAGTACTTGGGTGTGCAAGTGCGTGTGTCCCAGTGTGGTAGACAAACATATTGCGAGTGCTCAGTGTACCTGCCCTCAGGGAGGCTGTTTGGGGTCCTCAAAGAACTGCGTGTTGCACACCATCGGGGACGGTGTGTGTGCACAAATTCAGGCCGCCTGAGTGTTGTGTGCCTGCACCAGGGCATGTATGCTGCTAAGCGTGTGCATCTGGGTGCACACCTGTGACTGCCAGAAGTGCGTGTGCAGCGTGTGCCTTGGGGGCGTGAGGGTGTTTGTGTCCTTGTGTATCTGCCAGGTGTGCCCGGGTTCGCTGCCTGACGGGAGAGGGGGAAAGGAAATCGTTAGGGCCCGTCCGTGTGCTTGCGGGTGTAGACTGAGCTGGATACACTGGAGGCAACCTCCAGCTCCGGGAAGAGTTAGCGGGAGGGGGCAGAATGGCGTATTCGGGTGTGACGGATGAGACAGCGGCGGGAGCGGGGTGTGCTGTGTAACAGAAATGGGGGCGTCGTCCGAGGAGCTTGGGGTCACCCAGGGGGTCCCACTCCAACTCCAGGGGCACCCGTTGCCTGGGGTTCCAGAGCGTCCCCGCCCTGGAGCTGGGCTAAGCGAGATCCGAACCCCGTCGCCTGAAGTCCCCGCGCCGTGAGTGACACGCGCCGCCGACAAAGGCTGTATTTTTCCAGGCTCGCGCCCCGCCCGCGCGCGCGCGATGGTCCCCATGGCGACGCAGATAGCGCCGCAGCCATTTTCCCTATCTCCCCGGAGTCTATTATACGGCGGGATTAGCTCATCTCCAGGCAGGTCAAACCCAAAGTCACACAACCTGCGGTGCGGGCCCCGCCTCCCGCCCCCTCCCCCGCCCGGGTCCCGTCTCGGCCCGGCGACCCCCGGCCCATGCACAGGCGCAGAGCGCCACCTGGCGGCTGCGGGGGTCCCGAGTGGGGTGTCTTAGAGCCTGGGAGTCGCTCAGGCAGAAGATGCGAAGTCCATCCCCCCAGAAGGTGGGCTCCGCTGAGGCAGGGTCTTTGTTTTGTCAGTGCCGTCTTCCCACGGCCGGGCTCAGTACACAGTAGACGCTCCAGAAGTGCTTGTAGAGAGGATGGATGGATGGATGGATGGATGGATGGACGGACGGACGGACGGACGGACGGACAGACAGATAGGAAATCACAGATAAGGGCAAGCTGGAAAGGCCACGGTTCAGATGCCAGCAATAAATCATTTCCTAGGCGGCACTCCGCTGAACTTAGAATAAAACCCAAACCTCTTTGGGTTACCCTGGCTGGTTTCTCAGACCTGGTTTCCTCCTTGCTTCAGCCACAACGGCCTTCCTTCTGTTCTCTGAACAAACCAGAACACTCCCACCTCAGGGCCTTTGGGTCTGCTCGTTCACCTGCCCGGATATTTCCCTCCCTGAGCTTTGTGGGTCTGGCTTCTTTTTATTCTGCCTCTGCTTGAATGTCACCCCCTCAGAGAGGCCTGCCCTGGTCACCCCAGCTAGTGTGTCTCTACTCCCTCTACCTTCCTTAGTCTTGTCACCCCGCTATGTATTTCTTTTATAGTACTTAGCTCAATCTAAAATAATCTTGTCTATGTATTCATTTGTTGTCTCTCTCCCCTGCTAGAAATAGGAGGTTCCCTGGGGGTGGGGAGAAGTCTGTTTTGTTCCACAGCTGTAGCCCCTGAGACTGAACTAGTGACTGACAATTGGTTGGCACAAAGTAGCAACTGAGTAAATGAGGAGGAGGAGAAGGGCCAATGGGCCAGACTGCGAGCCTTGCTGCTCTCTAGAATGAACACCATTTTCCTTTCCTTGGCACAAAATCCCCTCACGGTGACATGCCCACATTTCCCTCGAGTCCCTGAGTGGTCAGTTGAGCCCCTGGGGTGCCTGGCTCCACCGACCCAACTTAGCCTGCCCACCCACCAGCCCCACAGTGACCTGGGATGGAGGAAACCACAGGGGCACCTCCGCAACTGTGCACCCGTCCATACCCATTGGGGGTGGGGGTGGGGCCTGCGCAGAGGAGCGGTTCTCACCCAGTTCTCGGGGAACCGTGGCCGCTGCCGTGTGAGCGAGACTTCACTCATAATACAAGATAATTATACCAGAGTTGTCATGAGGCAGCGGTGATTAATTGCTGTGTGGGGGGCGGAAACAACAAGGTATCTAGAGCTGAGGAAAGGCTGCGGCCTGACTGGGCTCCAGGCTAGGCAGGCACCGGGCCGAGCTTCACCCTGCACAGTCAGGCTTAGGGCAAACCCTGAAAGAGGGCCTTGGCCGAGAGCCCCGAGATGTAGTGCCACATTCCCTGAGAAATGCCCCCAGTGACGCCCCTGGAAGAGGTTCTGTGGGGTAGCACAGGATCTGGAGCCAGGCTCCTCGCTCCCAACACACATACACACTCACACTCACACACATGTGTGTCTCTGCCAGCAGGCTGGCTTCAGGCAAGTCCACTTTCCCACTCTGAGCCCCAAGTCCCACATTTGCAAGCCTCTCTGGGGTGGTTAGGAGAATTAGGTGTGAGCATATATTTAAAAACAGCTTTGTAAACCCAGACAGCTGCCAATTGGCAGCCCAATATTGCCAACATTAAAAAGTGGGAGAGTTCACATAAACAGCTGCATTTCCAGCTTCTCTTGAGACATTGGGACACTGGCTATCCAAGCTTGCATTCCAGCCCCATGATGTACAGCTGGAGCTCAGTAGCACCAATCCCTGAAAACGGGGCATGTGCCCCGTGGTGCCCTAGGACCCCCACCCAACCGCTTCAAGGCCCCTTTGTAGAAATGCTGGGTGTTGTGGCTGTGTTGGTTCTTGGTTGCTTTCTCTATCTTTTGGTACAACTCCTGACCTCTTTTTCCCTCCAGGTATTGTAAACCAGTAATTGGTTGATTGACTGATTGATTGATTGATCTAATCACGAAGATTTCAGTTCCAGGGGAAGAGTCAGACACGCATGAACCTCACAGATGGATATGTCATCTACAAATTGTGATAGGAACTCTGAGGGGGAAAGAGCTTATACTTACAGAGCAAATCCAAGCTTTTTTGTAGGGACCCATTTTGAGTCAGGCTTCCCGCTATGTGGTGAGGGACATAGAGTGAAATGGTTACTGTGGCCAGACAGACAACTCACAGCATGGTCAGGGTGCAGGCACATCAGTGGGTCATGTTAATTCCAGGCTGGGGTAATCAGAAACAGTGTGCTTGTGGGAGACAAGGCACTTAACTTAATCGGGGAGCATAATATATAGAGAGTGTCTACAAATAAATAAATAAAACAGGTAAAGGGTATGGACAGGAAATACATAGAAAAGGAAATATAAATATCTCTTAAATGAATGAAATGATGCTTGGTTCCACTCATATAAAAGAGAAATGCAAATTAAAAAAACACCTCAAGATAGATGGGGTGAAGGAAATGTTCTAAAGTTAGATTGTGGTGATGGTTGTAACACCGTAAATTTACTAAAACTCACCGAAGTGTCCACTTAAAATGAATGAATTTTATGATATGTAAAATTAACTTCAAGAAAGCTGCTTTTTTAAAAACATAAAAAATTAAAATACCCCTTAAGATTCCATTTTAGACAAATATCAGAACATTTTATAACCTATTATGTTACCAAGGGTGGGGGGAGACAGGGAGTGTGAATTGCTGTTTTTTGTGGGGTGGGATGGGCAAGTTGACACTATCAGATTTACAAATACATTTGGGCCAGCAATTCCATTTATAGGACTTTATATGCTAGATATGCTCTTGTGCCTGTGAAAATACATATTTATAAGGAAATTCACTGCTGCCTTGGACATTATGACAAAAGATTAGAAAGACAAGCTGTTCATTGAGAGGAGACTCTGAAAGTATTATGATACAGCCAGGCAGTGGAATGTTATGCTGCTTTCAAAAAAGAAAAAATGGAAAGAAGGGAGGGAGAAAAGAAGAAGGAAGGGTAAGACAGCTCTTTCTGTACTGAAATCAAATTATCTCAAGATACAGTGAGAAAATAAAGGTCAGGAAGAGTAAGTGCAGTGTGCTACTATCTGGTTAAAAGACAGGGGTAGGGAGAGAAGATATATGCATATTTGTTTACATACATGAGTTTCTCTGGTAGGAAACAAAAGAAATTGTTAAGAGTTGTTGGCATCTACAACAGGACCTAATTTTGGGTGACTTTTCGTTGTGTACCCTTTGATTCTGGTTGAAATGTGATTACTGATATGTGTATGTGTGTATCTTAGCCCCCCCCCAAAAAGATTAAAAAAGGAAACAAAAAAAGTGATTAAAGAAGAATAGACATCTGCGAGGAAGAGAAATGAGGGACAAAATGCTAGTCACTTGCTAGAACGTAAGAGAACAAGAATTCTGCTCGGCCAGCAAGAATGCATAATGGGATAAGCATTTTGAGGAGTAATTTGGTTGCATCTGATTAAGTTAAAGATATGAAGCCCTCACAACCCAGTAAATTCTCCTCTAGATGTGGGGGAAACCCTCACACATGAGCGTGAGAGAAGCGGACACTTCCCCTCATAGGGCACTGTTGGTAAAAATGAAGACTTGGACACTACGTGATGGCCCATTTTGAAGCAACTGGAGGAATAAATGGGGCATTCTTAGGATGGTTGCCCTACAGCAGTTACACTGCGTTTTCTCTGTATGCATCTGCAAAGACAGATATAAGTTACCCAATGTTATAGTCAAAGCAACAGCTGGCAGGATGTTAAACCCAAAACAGTACTGTATATCGTTTCTGGGAATGAAGTTTATGCAGTAACCTGCTTTGTACATTAGGGATTCAGTCTTGTGGAAGATTTTAAAACAAGATCTGAAAAAGAGCAAGCCATGCCATAGTCTTAGATGGGGAAACTTAATATCATAAAAATGTCAATTCTCCCATATTTTCTGTATAAATTTAATGTAATTCAAATCAGGATGCCAACAGAGTGATTTTGAAAAAAAAAACAACTGAATAAAAAACCTCAAAGATTATATGGCAGAATAAGTGCCCAAGACTAACCAAGGAAACTTGGAAAAAAGAGTAATGTGGGGTTTTTGCCTTGCCGGAAGTAAGAACATACTATAAAGCCACTATAATCAAATCAATATGGCATTGGCAGAGGAATAGACAATGGAAAAAAAAAACAGAATGCAAAAATAGATTCCAGTATATAGAAGAATGTACTATATGACGAAGGTAGTATTTCAATTCAGTGGGAAAAAGATAGACTGTGAAATTAATGGTGTTGGCATGCTGAATATCCATCTAGAAGAAAATAAAATTGAACCCTTCTTATATTCCCAAATGAATTCTGGATGGATTAAAAATTAAAATGGGAGAAAATGAATAACAATCTTGCAAAATGAAAATCTCCAAGGTAACATGTACATCCTAGACAGTGGGAACAGCATTGCAAAGGTCAGAGGGTTATCCTGCCCATCATATTTCTGGAAAAGGCAGAAACTCCATATGGCTGGAATGAAGGCAGAGGCCCGGGGGTTAGAGGTGGGGCACACACAGGGGATGGTGAGAAGGGGCTTGCACGTAACCCTCAGGGCAGCCAGGTCATTTCCGTTATCATCTTCAGAATTTTTTGTCTCATGTCATCATCTCTGCTTCAGTTTGCTAGTTTCCGGAATGCATTATACCAGAAATGGGTTAGATTTTACAATTGGAATTTACTCACTTAAAATTTACAGCTCTTAGGCCATGAAAATGTCCAACTCAAGGCATCAACAGGATGATACCTGGACTCTGAAGACAGACTGCAGGCATCTGGGACCCTTGTGTCACATGGGAAAGCACATGGCTGGTATCTGCTGGTCTTTCTCTCCTGGGTTTCAGCTGCACCACCCCTCAGCTTCTCTGGGTGCGTCTCTGAATTTCATGTCTTATAAAGGACTCCAATAAGTGGATTAAGACCCACCTTGGGGCAACTCCTCAACTGAAACAACCTAATCAGAAGGTCCCACCTACAATTAACTGCACCCATAGGAATGGATTAAAAGAACATGACTTTTTCTGGGGATACATAACAGCTTCAAACCAACACAACCTCCTTAATATTTTTCTTTAATCAACTGATGTCTTTAAAAATCGAATTGTGTGATTCCAGCTATACGATGTTCTCGAAAGACAAAACTATAGAGATAATAAAAAGATCAGTGGTTGCCAGGGGTTGGGGTGGGGGTGAATGGGTATGGGGGCACAGGGCATTTTTAGGACAATGAAATTATTCCATGTGATACTGTCATGGTAAAGTGACCTCACACGCCTGTTGATCCATAGAACTGTACAACACAAGGGTAAACCCTAGTGTAAACTATGGACTTTAAGTTGACAATAATGTATTGATATTTTTCCATCAAAAATGTGTTCTGGTTTGAAGCTGTTATGTACCCCAGAAGAGCCTATGGTCTTTTTTTTTCTTTTTCTACTAATTTTTAAATTGTTTTTAAAAATATAACAACAAATAAACACAAACATTCTTAACTTATGATCATTCCATTCTACATATATAATCAGTAATTCACAATATCATAACACAGTTGCATGTTCTTCATCACGATCATTTCTTAGAACATTTGCATCAATTCAGAAAAAAAGAGAACAGAAAAAAATTCATACATACCATACCCCTTACCCCTCCCTTTCACTGATCACTAGCATTTCAATCTAAATTTATTTTAACATTTGTTCCCCCTATTATTTATTTTTATTCCATATGTTTTACTCATCTGTTGATAAGGTAGATAAAAGGAGCATCAGAGACAAGGTTTTCACAATCATACAGTCACATTGTGAAAGCTATATCATTATACAATCATCTCCAAGAGACATGGCTACTGGAACACAGCTCTCCATTTTCAGGCAGTTCCCCCCAGCCTCTCCATTACATCTTTTGACTAACAAGGTGATATCTATTTAACGTGTAAGAATAACCTCCAGGATAACCTCTCAACTCTGTTTGGAATCTCTCAACCATTGACTCTTTATTTTGTCTCATTTCACTCTTCCCCCTTTTGGTCAAGAAGGTTTTCTCAATCCCTTGATGCTGAGTCTCAGCTCATTCTAGGGTTTTTCTCAATCTCTTGATTGAGAAACAAAAGAGGTTCTCTTGGGGGGTGACCCTTAGACCTAATTTTAAGTAGGCTTGACCTATCCTTTGCGGGGTTAATTTCATATGAACAAACCCCAAGATTGGAGGCTCAGCCTGCAGCTTTGGTTGTCCGCAATGTTTGTGAGAATATCAAGAATTCAACTTGGGGAAGTTGAATTTTCCCCCTTTCTCACCATTCCCCGAAAGGGACTTTGCAAATACTTTTTTATTCACTGTTCAAATCACTTTGGGATTTATCGGGGCATCACTCTGGACAAACCAACAAAATCTCATGTCCTACTCAAGGTTCCATGTACTTATGGTGTTCAATTAAGCTGTCTACATAAGTTATATTGGGAAATGCACTAGTCAAAATATAAGTGGATTAATAAACATTTTTTGCTTTAGTCTCACACGTAAGTTAAAATTTTAAAATATAAATTACCATCTATTTTTAGCACCCTGCAGTAATGACATTCTTTGTTCTTCCTCATGCAAAAACATTTTTTAAATTTGTACATTTAGTCACTATCATTATACACTCTAGGCATTCCTAGATTATACATCTCAGTCTTTATCGTCTATCTTTCTTTCTGATTTCATTTGTGTCCCCAGTCCTGCTCACTCTATCATTCTCATATTCAGCTTCATTCCGTGTTTTAACATAATTGTATTACAGTTAGGTAGTATTGTGCTGTCCATATCTGAGTTTTTACATTCAGTCCTGTAGTTAGGCCTAATTTTAAGTAGGATTAAGTGGGATTAAGTTTCATATGAACAAACCCCAAGATTGGGAAGCCTATGGTCTTTTAATCCAATCTTGTGAGGGCAGACCAAAGTTGGGTGGGACCTTTTTTTTGTGTGTTGTATGGCTCGGGTCACATTTCATTCTTTTTGCATGTGAGTATTTGTTGAACTTTTGTTTTCTTTCCTTGTTTGTTTGCACGTTTGTATTTTGGCAAGTACATGGGCCCGGAATTAGGTTAGGTTGATTAGGTTGTTTCTGTGGAGATGTGGCCCTGACCAGTCAAAGTGGGTCTTAATTGCATTTTTGAAGAGAGCTCAGAGTGGAGAGAAGCTAAGCATGACAGAAACACCCTGAGAGAAACAGGCAAGTACCCACAGAAGCCCAGATATTTTGGAGAGAAGGCCAGCAGACCCTGGCGTGTGTCTTCCCGTGTGAAAGAGGAACCTTGGTGCCATCGGTCTTTCTTCAGAGTCATGGTATCTTTCTCTGAATGCCTTAATTTGAACATTTTCATGGACTTAGAACTGTAAATTTGTAACTTAATAAATTTCCTTTGTAGAAGTGAGACCATTTATTGAATATTGCATTCCAACAAGTTTAGCAAACTGAAACAGATTTTGGTACTGATAATGGGGTGCTGCTGAGTTTGCAAAAACCAAACATGGTTGGGATAGCTTTTTAAATGGATAAGGGGAAGATTCTGGAAGAATTGTGAAATGCTGGATAAAAGAGGCCTGGATTGCTTTGGAAAGACTGTTGGTAGAAACGTGGACTCTGAAGATATTTCCAATGAGACCTTAGACAGAAATAATTAACGTGTCATTGCAAAGTGGAAGGAAGACAACCCTTGTTTTAAAATGGCACAGAATTTGTCAAAATTGGGTCCTAGTGTTGGATGAGAAGGTAAAATTTGAAGGCAATGGGGAATATGTAACTGAGAAAATTTCCAAACTAAATGCAACCTGGCTTCTCCTTGCAGCCTGGCTTACTCCTTATAGTAAAATGTGACAAGAAAGGGATATTCTGAGGACTGAACTTTGGGTACAAAGAAACCAGAAATTGATGGCTTGGAAAATTCTGGGCTTCCAGAAAGGGAGACCCCAGAGAATAGTGCCCCGCATGAGGATTTAACCAAACATGGAACCAGTCAACCATTACAGTGCAAGCCAAGACTAGAAATGGAGTTATCCAGGTATGATTTGTGAGAACTCCTATTATTTGATGACTGGAATCCCTGTATGCTCCATGGGAAACTGACAGGTTTGCTGTGGGATTTGTACAAATGGAATCACTGCCAGTCTGGACTAAAAGGGACAGAAAAGGGACAGATTGAAGGAAAAATGACTTCAAAGGCTGAACCGTGGAAACTGAGGTCTGAAGCAGTTAAACCACAGGCCAGGAGAGTGGACCCACCCATGCATGTAGAGAGGGTGGGTTTGCCCTGGAGTTTGCTGAGAGTGGAGCACATTTCCTGGGGACTGGGGAGAGCCTGGCCCCCACCCCGCGGTTATGAAGGGGTGGAGCACATGCCCTAGAAATGGTAAAGAGTCAGACTGCCACCTAGATGCTTGAGAAGGGTGGGGCCAAGGTGGTCTCCCCAATGCCCTCCAATGTTGCAACCTTCACCTCAGTGTTTGGAGAGGGCAGGGCTGGTGTGTAAGCCTTTGGAGAAGGCGAGACTGCTGCTCTTTCAAGCCCTGCAGATAAAACCTCATTCTGTCGATGACTCTCAGACTTTGCAATCTAATGGTTTGCCCTGCAGGTTTTCAGAATTGTTTGGGAACTTTGACTTCTGTTTTCCTTCCAACTTTGCCCTATGGCAACGGGAACATTTATCCTATGACTGTCTCTCCTTTGTATATTGGAAGCAGATAAAGTGTTCTGAGTTTCACAGGCCCACAGCCAGAGGAGAATTTTGCCTTAGGACAAACCATGCCTGTAACTGATTTTGATAAGACTTTGTACTTAATATTGTTACTGAAATGATTTAAGGTTTTTGTGATATTGTGATGGAATTAATGTATTTTGCATATGGAAAGAACATGTCTTTTTAGGGTCCAGAGGCTGGAGTGTGCTGGTTTAAATCTGTTATATATCCCAGAAAAGCCTATGTTATACAGATCCCACAACAAACTGCAACAAATGTACCATGCTAATACAGAATGTTAATAATGGGAGTAACTGTGTATGTGTGGTGGGGAGTGGTATATAGGAACTCTACTTTCTGTGCAATTTTCCTGTAAACCTAAAATGGCTCTAAAAATAAAGTGTATTACTTAAAAACAATTGTTTCTAAAGGCAAGTTTATATCACTGCCAAAATCCTGGGTTCAGTGGGCTAGCTATATGCTTTCTAAATCACATGGAAATAAATGCATTCACTATTAGGATGGTAAAAACATAATTCCGATGGGTTAAATTTGCATTTTGGAAGTTGCTGTGCCATCTTGGGCGTTGGGGTGAGCAGGGAAGTAGCCACAGCTATAGCGACCAGTTGCCCTTCTTCTCTCACTCCCATTCTGAGTCCGTCAGTCAGCACTGCAGACTCTGCCTCCACCACACTCCCAGAATCTGACTGTGTCTTAGTATCCACACAGCTACTGCATCGGACCAAGATGCCGGCGTGTGTCTCCTGGATTGTTGTAATAACTTCCTTGCTGGTCTTCCAATTTCCCCAGCATCTATTCAGAACACAGCAACCTGTCCCTCCTCTGTCCCTCACCCTTCCATGGCTCCCACCTCCTTTCCCTCAGAAGAAAAACCAACATCCTCACAAAGGCCCATGAGTGACTCACCATCTGGCCCCTCGTTACCTCTTTGCTCCCATCCCAATTTCTTGCTCCACTCCCACCAAACTGCTTTCCTCAGCTATTTCCCAAACATAGCTGCCAAGTGTCCACCCTAGACATTTTTAAAATTGTTATTGTGGTAACATATATATAATACAAAATTTGCCATTTGAGCCATTTTTAAGTGTACTATCCAATCGCATGAATTACATTTATGATATTGTGCTACCATCTCACCACTGTCCATTACCAAAACATTTTCATCGCTCAAAACAGAAACTTTGCACCTATGAAGCAGCATCTCACCGTTTCTCCTCACCTTCAGCTCCTGGGAACCTCTCATGTATTTTCTGTCCCTCTGGACTTGCTTATTCTACATGTTTCATATAAGTAGGCTTGTGCAATATCTGTCCTTCTGGGTTTGGCTTATTTCACTCACCATGAGGTCTTCAAGGGACATCGCTGTTGTTGCATGCATCAGCCCTTTATTCTTTTTATGGCCGAATAATATTCCATTGTATGGATATACCATGTTTTGTTTATCCACTCATCAGTCAAGGGACACTTAAGTTGCTTCCACCTTTGGGATATTGTGAATAATGCCGCCATGAACATTTGGTGTACAGGAATCTGTCTGAGGCTCTGCTATCAATTCTTTTGGGTGTATACCACCCTAGGACTTCTGTACTTGCTGTTCCCTATGTCCAGATGTCCACATAGACTGCACACGTACTTCAGGTTTCTGCACAAATAACACCTTCCCAGCAGGGCTTTGCCTGACTCACTCCTGTGAGTGTCATACTAGCCATGGGTGATGCTCCTGGGGATTGACTCATGTCCCACTTAAAAGTCATGTTCAAGTCTTAATCCACATTCCAGCAAGTATGAATCTGTTTGTAGATAGGACCTTTTCTTTTAATGCTTTGTTTGTTTGTTTGTTTGTTTACATGGGCAGGCACTGGGAATCAAACCTGAGTCTCCGGCATGGCAGGCAAGAACTCTGCCTGCCGAGCCACTATGGCCCACCC
Source organism: Myrmecophaga tridactyla (assembly GCA_004026745.1). Taxonomy (NCBI): domain Eukaryota; kingdom Metazoa; phylum Chordata; class Mammalia; order Pilosa; family Myrmecophagidae; genus Myrmecophaga; species Myrmecophaga tridactyla. The sequence goes on along the minus strand of PVIY010041882.1, from coordinate 7,813 downwards.
TGTAGATAGGACCTTTTGAAGATGTTATCATTTAAGATGTGTCCAGCCTGAAGCAGGGTAGGTCTTAATCCATATGACTGGAGGCTGTATAAACAGAGGGCATTTGTATATAGTCAGTCAGCAGAAGCCAGAAATCAGAAGAAGCCAGAGAGGACAACAGAAAGATGGCATGTGATAGAGGACATTCCAATCCCTAGAACACTACCAAAGTGGGGAGAAAGCACAGCCTTGCCAACATCTTTTTTTTCTTTCAGATGAAAATGAGTTTTATTAGTTAATTAACAATCAACATACCAGCTGTTTTTCTTATTGAGGAATAATGTGGAAGAGTGAATGGTGGCTCTGAGCACCATTCAGTCTTCCACAATTTTTTTAAATGGTTGTTTTAAATGAATTTCTTCTGTGGCGGGTGGCTTCATACAATGGTTAATGGCAACCTCGAACATCTCTTCCAATTCTAAAATTCTGTGAGTTTAGAGGCTGACCCCCAAATCTTGTCCTTTGTTGCCGCCTGAGATTCTCCAGTCACTCTACCTAAGTAGAAAGAACAGAAAGGGATAAATCAAACCTCACCTGTAGTGCAGAAATACCAGAATCTCTCCAGGCTAGCCAAGCCAAGTTGTTTGTCAGCCGCCAATACCCAACATTCCTGTTTCCAGAAGAATTTGAAGCAAGAGTTGCATCACTTTAAAGGCAAACATCAAATGGCCTCAACCCCAATGTTAAAGTCTCTAGCTTCAAAACAAAGAAAAACAGTTCTCTCTGGAAAATGACACGTTTGTGTGTGTCTGTGGGAAGAACAAACTTTTCTCTCTCTAATGCTTAAACTTATGGGGAGAGCAGATGGAGCTGAAGGAGAAGGAAAATATAGATGCCGATACTCTGAAACTGATTGGAGATCTGTGGCCCAGAAGGGACCACAAAAACAGAGCACTGTGATTCATTACTGTTTTAGTTTGTTAAAGCTTCAGTGATTTTGCCTTTGGAGTTATTTTTTCTTCAATTTATCCATTTTCTGTCCCTTTTAGTCCATACTGGCATTGGTTGCATTTATATAGATTCCACAACAAACTTGTCAGTTTTCCATGCAGCATACAGGGATCCCAGCCACAGATAATAGGACTTCCCACAAATCCTGGATAACTACAATTCCAATCATAGCTTTTTCTGAAATGACTGACTGGTTTCATGTTTGGTTAAATTCTCATGTGAGGCACTATACTTTGGGGTCTCAATTCCTGGAAGCCCAGAATTTTCTAGATCATCAATTTCTGGTTTCTTTGTACGCAAGAGTTCAGTTCTCAGCTTGTCTCTTTCCTGTCACATTTCACCATAAGCTGCAAGGAGAAAACACGCCACACTTTCCACATTTAATTTGGAAATCTCTTCAGCTAAGTATCCCAGCTCATGGCTTTTAAAATCTGCCTTCTATCCAAAAACAGAAGTCAATTTTGCCAGATTCTTTGCCACTTTAAAACAAAAATCATCTCCTTTCTAGTTTGCAATAACATATTCATTATTTCTGTCTAAGGCCTTATCAGAGGTACCTTTAGAGTCCACATTTCTCCCAACAATCCCTTTGAAGCATTCTAGGCTTTCTCTATCAAGCTCCTCACAACTCTTCCAGAATCTTCCCCTTATCCATTTAAAAAGATGTTCCAACATGTTTGGTATTTGCAAACTGAAGCAACACCCCACTCCTCCATTACCAAAATCTGTTTTGGTTTGTTAAAGCTGCCAGAATGCAATATACCAGAAACAGAATGACTTTTTAAAAAGGAAGTTTATTAAGTTGTAACTTTACAGTTCTAAGGCCATGAAAATACCCAAATTAAGGCAGCAACAAGAGGTTACCTTCACTCATGAAAAGCTGATGCCATCTGGAGCACCTCTGTCAGCTGGAAAGGCATGTGGCTGGTGTGTCCTTCTGGACATCTCTCTCAGTTGGGAAAGCACATGGCGATATCTACTACCTTTCTCTTCTCATTTCATAAGGCTTCACTAGGGGCATTTTCCTTCTGCATCTCCAAAGGTCTTTGGCTGGGCTCTAAAGCTTTTCCCAAGTGGTTCTCTCTTAAACAGCTCCAGTAAGGAACCCCACTTTGAATGGGTAGAGACACAGCTCCATGGAAACTACCTAATCAAAAGGTCCTACCCACAATTGGGTGGGTCACATCTCCATGGAAACAATAAAAAGATCCCACCCAGCAATATTGAACAAGGATTAAAGAACATGGCTTTTCTAGGGTATACAACAGTTTCAAGCCAAACAATTACCATCCCTACTAAAAGTAATAATAATGATGGCATTTATATTTACACAGGGTCCCTTCCAAGAAGTTCTTGATTCACCTACATCCCCTCAATTCTCATGACAGCAACGTAGAGAATGGGGGAAGCAAGGAGGTCAACAAAGTTCGTTCCTTGCTATGAGAGCTGTTTGTCAGAGTCCACTCTCAGTGAGTCAGTCCTTGGAGGTTGTATTCAGTGCATGGAGGCAGAACCACTGGCTGGTTTAGTAACTTGTCCACTATGCTGATGCTTTTCGATGTGCCCATAAGGAGTCCAGGACAAGTCATGCTGTAACTCATAGGCATCAAGGAAGTCATGTGGACAGTTTGTTCCCCATTCCTTTAGAGAAATAATGGAAAAATATTGCTGACCACTCTCCCATTTATAAAGGTAATAAATGTTGCCAGTTTTTTTCACCATATTACAAGCTGTATGGTGCAAGTTGACATCTCTGTGAGTATCTTCTAATACTTCCTAGCTTGTTCTTACAAATGCTGGGTTTGTTCAGCTATGCCTTTCAGCTTGTTAGTGGCATTTGCTAGGATGAATTCATCAGCCTGATGCAGACCGAATCTCCTGCTTTTCAGTGACTCCCTCCAACTGCACTGGCATTGCAGTGGCCACTATAACAGCACTTTAGCTTCCCTACTACCTGTGCAATGCAATTTGGAAGACCTTGCCCACATCTTGATACTAAACTTCTAGCCTCCAAACCGTGGACCAATAAATTCTTGTTGTTTAAATCAAAGCATTTTGTGGTATTTATTGTAGCAACCACGGCAGGCTAAGACAGATAGCAGGGGTGCTGATGGGTCTCATGGCCCAGCAGTCTCTGGGAAGCACCTGGGCGGACAGGTAGCCTTGGAGCTTGAGCTCAAGGTCAAGACATCTCAGGGCTCAAGTAGGCAGGCCTGAGAGGTTGGTCTCTGGGCTCCAGCAGCTCCCTGACAAGAGGAAAGCAGAGACCATGCCCTTCTCTTCTAGGGTGAGTAGGGGAGAGAAACTCGGAGCTCAATGCAGGAGACAGCCCTGGTGCTGGTCAGACCACCCATGAGACAATGGGGGTCCGAAACTGGGCATTATAAGAGTGGTGGTAGCACCATCCTCTCCCCAAACTTCAGGTAGCAGCACCAGACTTTCCTTCCAGGAACTGTGCCTCCTCCACTTGGGGTCCATGGAGATCCTTTTGGACTTGGCCCCACCCCCTGACCTGGTCAGTCAGAGTTTCTGGCAACTTGATTGGTTCAGGGATAGGTACATGACTCAGGGGGATCCATGGAGTGCCAGACCAGGCCTCTGAGCTGACCATGTCGAACCTGGAGCTACTGGCAGCCATCTTTGCCACCACAGGAAGAGTCTGCCTGAGAGTGATGCCAACACAAGGAGACAGAATTGAGAGACAGAAACAGAGACAGAGAGAAAGGTTGGTTCTAGAGAAGTCAGATAGAACCCTAGCCTTTTCAGTTACATACGACAATATTAATGTACCTGCTTTTTCTTTTCCTTAAGCCAGTCTGAAGTATTGTTTTTGCCTCTTATAATGAAGCAAAAGAGTCCTGGTAATCATAATTATGGTAGAATTGTTTGTTATTCCTCCCACTGAGAGGGACTAGGTCTACATCCCTTCACCTCCAACCTGGGTGGGCGCTGACCAATGGAATATATTGGAAGCAATGCTGGGGAGTTTCCAGGTCCAGACCTTAAAGGATTAGTAGTTTCCACTTCTTGTCTCTTGAAACTCTTTCACGAGAGTCCTAAACTGCTGTGTAAAAAGTCCAACTACCCTGAAGCTGCCATGTTGGGAGGAAGCCCAAGCTAGCCAGGTGGAAAGTATATTTGTGGAGAAAGAGTTGCTCACCCAGTCCCCAGCTGTTCATTCATCCCAGCTGCAGCTCCAGACATCACTGCGCAGAGATGAGCAGTCCCTCTGTGCCCTTTCTAAATTCTCGATGCATGGTTTTGTGAGATACAATAAAAAGGAACTGGTCTTCATCTCTAAGTTTTGGGATAGTTTCTTATGCAGCAATAGATAAATGGAACGATAGTTATTAGCAAAGAACCACATATACCTATTGGATTGAGGAGTAAGGCAGAAGGTGGGGCTGATGGCATGGGCAGAACTAGGTCACTTCCTTGGGAATTCCTACACACCCCCAAATGGGTACAGGAAGCACTAGTAGGATGGTGGAATGGGAAAAGTACAAGTCTTGACAACTTGATTTTGAGTCCTGGCTCTATCAGCTATGAAACCCAAGGGAAAGTGATTTCCCCTCTCTGAACCTTGATTTCCTCATTTATAAAATAAAAATATTAGAATTGAATTGCTTGGACTAGATTCAGCTGCAGATAACAACTACAAGATAGAAATACATTTCTCCAACATGTGAAAATTCAGAGGAAGGCAATCCAGGGTTGGTTGGTCACTCCCATTGTGTCGGCACCAAGTCTTCTTATATCTTGTTGCTCCCAATGAGTGGTCTCCATTACCAATATTACCTCATGATTCATGATATCTGCTTCAGTCACGCCATCACATCTACATTCCAGGGAGCAGAAAGGAGGAACAGGACAAAAGGGCAAATGGTATACAGCAACTGCCTCTTAAAATTTTTTTCTGAAAGCTCACACTTCTACATACATGTCACTGGCTAGAGCATAGTCACATGACCATGTCACATGACCACAGTCACATGACCATAGCTGCAAAGAAGGCTGGGCAATGTAGTCTTTGCTCTGGGAAGCCATGTGCTAAAATTCTTCTTTTATGGAAGGAAGAAAGAATGGATTTTGGAAGAGATCTGGCAGTCTCTGCCACAAATACCTATGTCCAGAGTTCTCATAAGGGTTATTTTGAAGAGCTATTGTTTTGAGTATCTGCTGTGTGTCAGCTCCTACACAGGTAAATTATAAAAGGTAAATTGGGTCGGAAAAGGACATGGTGGAGGGGCTGACACATAAAATGTTGCACAATAAATGCTGGCTTCTTTTCCTCTTCTTTCTTGCTTCCCTCCTTAATAGTTTGTCTCTGCCTCCAGACCACAAGGATGAACTTTACCCCCTAGAAGGACACCCTGCTTATTTTCTTCATAGCATGCATCATTTAACTATTTATTTCTTTACTTCTTCCTTATCCATCTCCCTCTACTCTAATATAAACAACACAAAGGGAGTGACGGTATCTCCAGGGTCCAGCCAGGGAAACAGAAACCATTTTAAACAGAAAGTTTAAAACTTAAAAGTTTAAGTTCAGGGAAATGACTGTGCTGCTGACGGAACTGCTGAGAACAGGGGACAGGGAGGATACCCAGAAATTAGCAACAACAGGAAGCTACTACCATCCCCAGGGCTGGAGGTGGCATTATCAGTGTCCATGGCCTAGGGTCATCCAGAGAAGTTCAGCAACCCTGTCCTGTGGGAGCTGGAGCCACAAAAAGAGATGCTACTGAGACGGGGAAGAAGAGAAAGAAATATCCTGGCTTCTTCCTTCTTCCACCCATCTGCCTCCCTCCTGCCTCCCACTGGCAGAATCCAGCAGGAAACCTAGTGCAAGGGGGTCTGGGAAATCCATCCTGCAGGGGTTAGTGCCCCACGTTACAGGGTAGAACAGGGGGGAGAGCAAGGGATAAGGCTGAGCACAAATTGGCCTGGGGCTCTGGGAACACAGCTTGGCACATAGTGGGACCCCAACAAAACAGTGAATGGATGGATTTGGGTTCTCAACTCATTATATCACATACAGAAGGCTGTTTAGAGTCCCAAAATGACTTCGGGCCCCATGAGGAGTCCCAGATGCCAGACCCATAGAGGAAGGCACATTTCAGATGCACAAAATAGCCCAAGTTCCGCTTGGCCAGGATTGGAGAGGAGCTCCCCATTTGGGGATCCAGCTCAACTTTAGCTTTGGCCCCTGTCCAGTGGAGCCTGTCCTCTCAGCACCTGGCAAGCCCTATGTTGATTTCCTATGCTTCCATGGCAGAGGATGGGCATGCCTGAGAAAGAGAGACCCAGGTAAAATAGTCTGGGTTTCTGCCTTCCATTATAGGTTGAATTGTGTCATCCCCAAAGACATACTCAAATCCTAAGCCCATGAAGGTGACCTGATTTGAAAATAGAGTCTTTGAAGCTGTGATTCGTTAAGCGGAGGCGAAATTGGAATAGGGTGGGCCCTAATCCAATATGATTGGTGCTCTTAAAGAAGGGGAGTAGGGGACCCAGATAGATGGAGGAGAGAATGCCATGCGAAGACAGATAGGTACATCTATAAGCCAAGGAGCAGTAAGGATTGTCCAACACCAGAAGCTAGAAGAAGCCAGGGAGGACTCTTCCCTACTGGTTTCAGAGGGAGCACAGCCCTGCTGACAGCTTAATTTTGGGCTTCTAGCCTCCAGAGCTGAAGTTCTCTTGTTTTGAGCCACGAGTGTGAGGGGTTTCCTTACAGCAGCCCAAGCAAACTGAGACATCTCTGTCACATCATGACTGTGGGCAAAGGAAGCAGCCCATCATAGGTAGAACCTGCAGAAAACCCACGGATGCTGATAAGGGGGTTTCCAGCCACTGGCAAAGAAATAAGAAGCATTTCCCTGTGACCCAACAAGTAAGTAGGAATGACTTCATACAAAAAAGGAAGGAATTGAAGAATTAATTGACAGTTCCAAGTGTTGTTGGAGAGGTAGAGCAACGAGAGCCCTGGTGCCCTGTTGATGGAAGTGTATATGAATGAAAGCACTTTGGAAAAGAACTTGACAATAGTAAGTAAGAGATGCATGCAGGTCAATTCACCAATTCCACTCACTGGTCAAGTTCTCAGCTGCAGAAAGCAAAAACCCACAACCACAATAGTAACAGCACACCTGGAAACAACCCAGAGGTCCATCCGCAGGAGAATGCATAAGTGTGGTGTATTCACACAATGGAATGCAATACAGCAACGAAAATAAACTACAACCCCATAAGCATAGATAAGGGTGGTTCTCACAAACAATATTGGGAGAGAGAACAAAACAAGTCACAGAAAACATATAGGTATGATTCCATTTAAACGGTGATTAAGCACATGCAAAAATATTCATGCATGTTCTACATGTTTGCATGTATGTTTGAGTACAGGGCTGTAGACCCAAAACTGGTGTGCACAGCACCTCACAGGTGGCCCAAGGGACTGCCAAGTGTGGTGTCAAGTCACTTGGTGACATTTGCAGGTGTCAGAACATCCTCGGGTCCTGTCATGGTTAGGGACGCGTGTCAACTTGGCCAAGTTGTGGTACCTGTTTATCTGATTGGGCAAGCGCTGGTCTGTCTGTTGCAATGAGGACATTTCATAGAATTAGGTCATGATCACATCAGCTGCATCCACAGCTGATTCCATTTGTAATCAGCCAAAGGGGAGTGTCTTCTGCAATTAGTGATGCTAAATCTAATCATGGGAAGCCTTTTAAGGAGAACTCAGAGGAGACAGGTTTCATTCCTGCTTCGGCTGGTGAGCCTCTCCCGTGGAGTTCATCCAGACCCTCCATCGGAGTCG